>WEKY01004817.1:0-16756 GCA_013390045.1 Picathartes gymnocephalus | reverse complement strand
AAAAAAAAAAAAAAGGTGGCAAAAGTGGCACGTAGGTAAGTACCTCATGGCCCTTGTGACCACAAATGGCAGGGGAATGATTAGCGGGTGCTTTGCAGCTCTCCCTGAGCTCCGGAGCCTCCCAGAACTGGGACAGTTCCTCGCACCGCTTCCTCCCTCCAGCACCAGAAAGGGGAGCGCTGGGGGGGCTGCGGGCTGGCACAGCTTCCCCTCCTGCCAGCAGCCCGGCAGAGGTGCGGACTCGGTGTCAGAGGGACTGGGCTGGGGTGCCGAACCCCGGGGAAAAGCAGAAAAGCTCCCAAAGCCCCGGTGCCTCCAAGGCCGGCCCTGCCTCAGCAGCACGACCGGCTCAAGCTGCCGGGGGTCGGCGGAGAGAGGGGAGGGAGCGAGCTCCCTGCCCCGTCGCGGGCACCCGGGCAGCGCCTCCCGCCCCGCGGGGCCTCCCCCGCGCTCTGCCTCGGCTGTGGCAGCCCCAACCAGTGCCGACCCCCGGGAGCGCCGGGCGCAGGGAGGGAAGGAGAAAGGCTGGGAAGGAGAGACGGAAGGAGGGGCGGCGGAGCAGCGCCAGCGCTGTCCCGCCTCCTCCCGCGCAGCCCAGGCTCCCCCTCCGCCTCCATTTCCCGGCGTGCGGCGCGGGCGCGGGGCAGGAAGTCCCGTGCGCCTGAGTCAGGGGCGGCCGGGCGGCCGCTGCCGGGGTCGGCGGCCATGGCGCTGGAGACCCTGTCCCCGGACTGGGAGTTCGACCGCCTCGACGACGGCTCGCAGAGTGAGCGCCCGCGGAGGGCGGGCCGGGCGGGGCCGGACCGGCGGGGTGCGGCGGGAGCCGCCTCGGAGCGGGGGGAGGCGCGGGCTGAGCAGACCCTGCTCCCCCCGGAACGTCCCGCGGCATCCCCGCCGGGAACGGAAGGGAAGGAGGGAGGGAGGAGGAGGAAGCAGTCGCGGGAGATGAGCGGGGTCGCCCTCCCCGGCTGCCCCGCGGACCCTGCCCCGCGCCCCTGCCGCCAGCCCAGCGCTGCTCCCCCTGAGGCCAGGCCTGCGGGGGTGGGCGGCCGCTGTCACCTTCTCCGCTCCCACCACCCTCGCCGTAGTTGTGCGGGTTGTTTTGGGGTGGGGGGAGTGGCTTTTCCAGCCCTACATCCTTTGCTCCCTCGAGGCGGTCGCCTGCGGTGCCCCTCGTGTGGCGGGGAGGGTCAGGTTGCCACCCCCTTTTTTTCTTGTACGAACCGGGCTTCTCGTAGGAACGGTGTTTCTTTCCTTCCCCGTCATTTCTCGTCCCGGTCATTTTTGCAGTGGCTTCCTTGGTTATCCAGAGAAGTCACATCAAGATATGTTTGTGGTAAGCAGTTAGTTGTACTCAGCTTTCATTGGTAAAGGTTCTCTGTCACGGGAGGCGGGCGGTCACTTGCAGTTTCACCTTTAAAATGTGATTGAATAAGATCTTGCGATGCTGAAGTCTTTCACGGTGAGTTCGTGTGCCCGTCAAAATCCACGTTTTACTCAGCCTATGGAGGTGACCTAGTTTCTAAACAGAGAACTTACATGGTTGTCACACTGTAATACACACTTTAAATTGAACTGTGCCAAATTGATTATACCAGGTGTTGCTTTGAAAATATGTCACTCATGGACCACCTGTTTCACATATAATGTTGTCCCAAGGTATGATACTTTTTATGCCATGTTCGTTTAGTCTGGATTTCAGTGGAAACTGAAGCTACCCTGAACAGAGCTTTTTATCAGTTCACTAGCTGTGGAGAGGAAAGTGTAGCTTTTACTCAAAATGCCAGATCTCTGCTAGTTTGACCAGGACATGAAGTGCAGCTCCAAGAAATTTACATGACTTAATATGCCCTGTTATCACCATCTGGAAGGTGAAGAAACAGGCTGATCTTCCATCCAGAACAGCACACAGCATTCTAGAGAAAAGCCAAAGAAAAATCCTGTGACTTGAAAGGCATTTTTTGTTCTTGTTGTCTACTTTCACTTTGTATAACTAACATTTAGAAATTACAACTTTCTCAACTGAGGACATAAGATACTTACTAAGTAAGTCTAGTTTGTTACATCTCTGTCCCAGATATGTATGGCTATGGCACTTGCAAATCCTGCTGCCAATGAGTTCATTGAATATTGATATTGCTGATTTTATAGAAGAAGTTAAGATTAAGTTGTGGGATCTGTGCTGCTGAGTTGATCTCTTGCACTGTTCCAGCTGTAATGCTTTAGTTTTATCACCTGAGGAGAAACTAAATAAAACCTTATTGCAAACACATTATACCTTATGAAGTATGTATGCTGCTCTGAAGAAAAGGATGATATCTGCTTTCTATGATTTCATTTTCTTCCTCTGAGTCAGTTTATTTAGGAAAAATGTTCTGCATCTTAGAAAGCTTCCCTCCTAGTAATTTTTTATCAGTTCAGCTCTGCCTCTGTGTAGCTAAAAGCTTCCACTCTCTTGTCCCACTAAGAAAGTGAGAAATTATTCACACCTGTCTCTTATGTTATACAGGATCAGTACAAGGTGGCAAATTGATGGCTACCAATAATTATTTGGAAGTATTTAATGAGCTGTAGTGTTGCTCAAATCCATCACTTGTCTGCTGGAAAGGTGACAGTCTGTGCATCTCTAGCAGAGTGGTGTTGGAAGATTTTGTTTGAGAAATGCTCAATGTTTTTGTTTCATAGGGAACTGATTTGAACAGCAGTGCCAATTTCCTACTCTTGTATGACTTTGAAGTTTTTTGTATTCTTCCTATAAAGGCCCAATGACTGTCAGTTTTTTTGTTCTTAGTTTATCTTTTGTGTGAAAGGAGGAGATGTGATTGGGGAAGTACCAGAGCATACCTCTATAATGTCTCCCCACTCCAGATTTTCTAGCAGTAAAGCACTGAAGCTGACATGGTGGCTGGTTAAACTCCCTTCAACAGGGCTATGCATCTGTCAGTGTTTTACTGGTTTGCTGCAGCAGAGCTTACAGAAGATGCACTGGAAAGAGCCTGAAAGATGAGGTGGATTGATGGAATAGAATAATACGATGATACAACTTAAGGGCTTACGCATCAGTGCCTGGAGTGCTGCTGATGGAGAGTTTTTTGTTAACTTGCTTCTTCTCCTACATGAAATTCACTCTCCTGATCTTGGCAATGCCTGTACTGCTAGAACCCAATGGCCCTAATGCCATTAATGTGGGAGAGTGTGCTGTGCTCCTTGGGTAGGCTTTGCAGTCTGTGTGCCATTATGGTTGGCATTGCTGCTGCTTTCAAAGTTCTGTCTTAAAATTAATTCAGATCTTCACTGCAGTCATTTTTCCTTCTCAGTCTCAACCTTCCTGTACATAGTCCTTTTCATTTTTTCCTTATCAGTTTGTCTTTATTCATTCCTCCCTTTCTGCCTGGTACAGTGTCTCAGTCAGATATTTTCTTTCTGCAGAAAAGGGTTTAAATTGATAATTGATTCAGCAGTGCTCTCCCACTGAAGTAGCCATCAACTATCATTTGGCTCAGTTGTTTGCAATGACGATAAGTAAGAGGTTGAACGTGCAGAATAAAAAAATATAAAAGAATATATTATTTTTAACTTTCTAGGCCAGTCTACATGCTGAAATGTGAAAAGGGCACATATAAAGCTACGTGACAGCTGAATTCTTGTCTAAGAAAAGTTCAGTTGTTCAGCTGACCTTCATTCTCAAACTTTTTTTAGATAATCCTATTTTCAACAAATAGCAGAAGATCACAAGCTGTTAGATTTGTTATCTAATTATGGGGAAGACACTTCAGTCTTCACATGAAAAAGGATTGCACTTCCTGAGTGTAGAAGCCTTGAACTGCAGTCATTTACTCTGTGGTTCAAATTGTGCAGCTAAGTCAGTAATTGTGTATAATTTGGGGAAGAGTGGGGAGTGTCTTAATATGGGAATGAAGAAGATCAGGATAGAGAGAAAGAAACTTCTTTGCACCAATTGCCTTTAGATTTACTTTGCTAATTTAGACCACTGTTGTTGGTGTTTGACCAGCTCAATGTTAGCCTTTGAACCTACTTGCCTCTGACACTAACAGAACAGCTATGCATTTCTATGCTCAGCAGAAGAAAAATTCTGCTTTAGAAGGGTGAATTTGAAAGTGGGAGGGAATGACTAAAAGCCATAAGCTTTCCTTGTAATGCTCAAATAACTCACTGAGAGGTAGCAGGGAGAAGTGGAAAGAGGATTGCTGGAAATTGAGCTGCTACTCAGGCTGAAATGATTAGACCCATTGCCTCAAAGTTCTTATATAAATGCACATATACTGTGCTGATGGGTAGAGTCACCCGCTGTGTTACAATTTCTACAGTCATTTCTTTGCTCAGCACCTTATGTGATTGTTAAGGTCTTAGTTTAACAATACATGTACCTTTAAAAAATCATTTTCTGCATACTGCTTAGATGTTTGATATTCTTTAAGTAGTATTTGAATTTCTTTTAAACCTACGCTAAATTATAGGATTGATTATAAACAAATAAGAACTGTGTTTTAAAGCTGCATTTTATTAGAGAAAAATGCCACAGCAAAATGAGGAATACAGGACTAAAGCTGAACAGCTACAGGTTAAATGTTTTTAATAACATTTTTTGATATTTCAGTTTATTGAATTGTCCATAAAACTGTACAAATGTTATCAATTCTCAGAAATTCATGCTGAAGTGCAGTTGAAGAATTATGGAAAATTTCTTGAGGAATATACATCTCAACTGAAGAGAATTGAAGATGCTTTGGATGACTCTGTTGGAGATGTTTGGGACTTCAGTCTTGATCCCATTGCTTTAAAGGTCTTCATATATTTAATATATATTGCAACTGTTACTTTCCTAGTTTGTCCTGTCCTTCAAAACCTCGGAAGTAAAAGCTTGATGCATTTGTGCTCTTAAAATTTTTACTTTTGTGTTTGAGAAACCTATCCAATATTATTTTAATGACAAAGTAGCTAATAAATTGGTGCATATCATAAAAGAATATGCTTTCATATTATTATTTTCTAGTCTTATGGATACTAGCACAAGTTAAATGAATTTCTAGTTCTTTGTGTGCTGGGAAGGCTGGTTTCAGCAGACTTCTTCCCTGTGACTGTTGGTGTTTTCATCTTGGGGCTGGGGTTCCAGGAGAGCTCACTAATAGTTGTAAAACTGCAGAGCAAACTGTGTGTGTATTTATAGTTGTGTTTTGACCTAATGGCCTTGGTACAGTATTGGCTGTTTTCTTGGTCACAAATTCTCTGTCCTCTGTGGAGCATTAGTTTTTCCTCTTCACTGAATATACAGACATAATTTAAAAGCACTTTTGTTGCCGTATGAAATTTGTCTGTGCTGAAGATACACTCTCAAGCAATCATCTGTCTGAATAATTTGAATAAATTTTGTGTAGGGCCACCACAGTACTGGGTGTTTATGGACTAGTCAAAGTCAGGCTGACTTTAATACAAATTGTCAGTGCCTGCATACAAACGTATTTTCTGCTTCCTGTTTCTGGGATCTGGGTTTATTAATTCATGTTTTAGTTTTCCTGAGCTGTTTTTTTTCTCCTACGTATACCATAATGACCATGCTTTTGCTTTTCAAGTTTTGAAAGTAAATTGTTGTAAATGTAATATACCTAGTTATTTGCCTGTCTGCCTAGAGTGAAAGGAAAGGTATTCCCATGTGAAGGTGAAGAGTGAAGGTTTCCTGCAGTGCAGGTTGCCAGTAATATGCAATTGTTGCTCTCTTACTACTGACCTTATTTGAGATTAAACTGGGGGGAATACTTGCCTGGTTGGATAAATGTAGTTTTGACCAATGTTTTCTAAAGTTGCTCATTTGTTGTTTTTGTTTGGTTGTTTTGTTTTGTTTGGTTTTTGTTTGTTTGTTTTTTATTTTAATTTTAGCTTTTGCCATATGAACAGTCCTCCCTACTGGAGCTCATAAAGACAGAAAACAAGGTAAGCACTTTATGCTTGAAGGAAAAAGTTGTTCAACCTCAACCCAAGCCCTCTAAATGTGAACTTGTTTGTAATCTGTGTGATTTTTTTTTTTTCCTCGCTTTGAGTCTAGGTTCTAAACAAAGTTATAACTGTGTATGCTGCTCTTTGCTGTGAAATCAAGAAGTTAAAATATGAGGTAAATTCAGCTGACTTTTGTTATTGTATATGAAAAGGTTTGCAGTTTGGCAAGCTGATACATAGATTTATTTTTATCAGTAAAGAAACAAAATATGTCTAAATAATTTTTGTAGCTTGATTACATATATCCTATTTATTAAAAAACAAATTTCTGCTTTTGTTGTTAGGCAGAAACTAAATTTTATAATGGCCTCTTGTTTTATGGAGAAGGAGGTAAGTAGCTCCCTTTACTGTAAAAGTTTGTAGTTTTGCATTATTGCATCAGGTTGTATTAAATGCTACAATAACTGTAATTTTATGATATGGATACATGGTTTCTCTGTGTCTTTAAGTGCTGCACACCAAATAGTGAACTTTGAGGGTATAGGGATATATGTTAGTATCTTGTAGCTGTCCTGAGTTAGCTTAAGATGATAAGGTATCTGTAAAGCCCTGCAGTATTGTTACATTAACAGGAAGTTTTGTTGCAGCCTTATTTACATGGGAAGTAGAGAGTGTGAGCTGCTGAGGTTGTATTAGATGTCTTACATACAGCTTGTCTAATGTAGCAGCTATTTTGCAAGGTATGGCATTGAAAACGTTTTTCACGTGTAAACACATCCTAAACCAACTTATTTCCTCTTGGGACTAGATTTGACATTGGTTGTAGTAAAACAATAAACATGTGATTTAATTGTAGTAAAACAATGAAACCATTAATAAATAACTTGACCAAAGTCCTGCCCTCTTTACTTACACAATTGGTATTCCTAGACAAGTTGGAGTGTGTTGATGTCACCTGCCCTTTCAGTGCAGGTAACTAACATTACATGTTTGGACCATGGCATAAGATGTGCACAAGTAATTGTAAATCAATTCACAAATCATGAGACCCTGCTTTATGTGAAAGCTGATTTTTGGCTTGGAGTTAAACTCCAAAAATGACTGGCCTTAAGCTTCTACCTGAAGGGATACTAGTGTGGGAATAAGCACAGGTCTTGGTCATAAGGATTGAATATATTAAAGAGTTGCTTCAGAGACGTATTATCCAACTTTGTTTCTATTTCAGTAATTTGAAAGAGAGGGAAGTCTTTTCCATAGTAGTGTTGTAAAAGGGCATTCTTAAAGCTTTTCAAGAGACAAGAGAGTGTGATGGAAATATCAGAGAATGTGAAATCTTTGAGCTTGAGACTGTTCATCATTCTTTTAAGTGGTATATAAGATAACTGTTGTAGCTAAGGAGCATGGAAAAGTGAGGGATTTGTTAGCTTGTTATGTGGGAGGTTTTTTGGTTGGGTTTTTTCTTTTCCTTTTTTTCTTAGCAGATGTGCATGTCTTATCAAATATGGTTTTAAATATTTTAAAGCCATATGCTGCCAAAATTATACTGGGAGATCCCTCAGAATTTTCCATGTCTCTACCATGAAAAAGTCAGACGGTAGCAGATTAATATACCACAGCAGCATTTTGTTCCTGATGGGTGTTGTGCAGGGAATGCTTGGGAATGGCAGGAACTGAGAGGTCAGCCTTCTGAGGTTTAGGTAGGAATGCAGAAATTATGTTCTCTATTTCCATATCCCTGCTTGTAGCATTTGCTTTGATAACAGCAAGCTTGCTTACTTTAAACAACTGGCAAAGTTACTGGCTCAAGGATGGTTGAAATTTAAACAAATACTATGCTGGCTTTTTCTGTCTGTGTAAAGGAAATTTGTTCCCCCATCTTGTCTTTGCAGTGGCTGGGACTAGTCTAGCACCTTTAGGTAGTTGGATAGGGTTTTTTGGGACATAAATTAAAGAGATTAAAGGTCACATAAAATGTGTAAAGGGGAAGCAATGCAATGTTAGTATCCTGTCCCAGAGCTCTATGTTAGAGAAGTGTGGAGACTCCTTTAATGTCTGACAGTTCTAAAAAAATACACTTTGTGTAGCAAGAAGACCTGCATTTCTTAGGCAGGTAAACTTGTAATGTTAAGTGAGCTTTTTTTGCTCAATGATCCAGAAGAAAAATCTCAAGTCAAGAGCATCAATCTGTCATCATATTAAAAAGATAGTATTTTGTCAGGTGAAGTTCAAACTGCTCCAGATGAGTGAAACAGTTTGGCATGGGTGATGTAATTATTGTATTTCTGTGTTCTCTGTCATACAGGTAATGCTGTGAAACTGTGGTGGTAAACCTGTTCTTTTGTGCAGATGGATATGTAGGAAAAAGAAAATTAATTCCTTCTGGTTAATCATGTAGTATATTCTTCCAGTAAAAAACATCTGGATGTTTCTTGCAAGATAAATACATACTATTTTCATGCAAATTTCTTAAAAATGGAAACATTTATATGAAGTTACATAATACATATGCCTTTAGAGAATTATGGGTTTTATTCTTTTTCTTTCAGATGGAGGAGAGTTTTCCCAGCTTTGTATCTAATTTATAAACCATGTAATTTTTAATGAAAAAGGAACCCCAAAAATTAGTTCACCTTAGAACAGCAAAATTAAGAGGTTTTGAGGCTCCATCAACACACTTATAATAGTGCATTCTACATGTATGACAAATAAACGGCTTGGAGGGCAAGCTTCAATGTTAGTTTAACAGGTACAACAGAGGCTTTAGAAAGTGTTGACAAATGTTTCTCTTTTAAGCCACAGATTCCAGCATGGTGGAGGGAGATTGCCAAATACAGATGGGAAGATTTGTTTCTTTCTTGCAGGTAGAGTATGTTTTAATTGTTTGACAGCAATTATAATCTTAATTTTACTTGCAAAATGAATTTAACAGTCTGCCGCATCCTGTTTGCGTTTTGCTGAAAGGCATAGCAGTCATTTGATATGTTACTATGTTTTGCCTGCAGACCTGTCACAACCAGCTGATGTATCACACATTGTTTGGGGATTTTTTTATGGTTCTCTCTAGAAGTCTAATGAGAGAAGGAATTAGAATTTACTTTAAAAGATTTCAGTAGGAGAAGATAAATTGAGGTTGCTTTTATTTGATGGTAAAGTTAAAAAGAGCTATTTTTATGGGTTTCATTAGCAAGTTTTATTGTTCATTGAACATTGGAAATAGGTGAATTGTTTTATATGTTTGGTGTTTTTTTAGCTGGCAGAAGAAAGCAAAATTAAAATATGTACCTGAAAAAAATTGCTTGTGCTTCCTTCAAACATTTTTGGAAGAACACTTATTTCTTATACAGTTTGGTTGTTCAGGATCCTTGATGAAAACAGGAATCATGAAAACAGGATCTGTTTTTTTTCTGAGGATTTCCTGTGCTGTTTGGTTTCAGTCTATTGTGGAGCTTTTTTTTCCTTAGTATAACTTAAGTGACTGTCCCATTCTCAAAGATGTTTCTATTTTTATGCAATATTGCTTCTAATGAAATATCATTATGTGTTGAAGTAGAGAATATAGAGGAAGCTTCCAGAATGTTTAAACAAATTCTGGTTTAACAAGAGTTAAAATTCCTGTTCTGATTCTGCAGCATGGCACTAATCATTTACTATGTCACGACAAGCCAAATGCTGTAGGAAGTGATTTCTCAACTTCCTTTACCATGCTGAAGTGCAGTGAATTGTTAGGCTCTCTTGGGTTTTCTTCCCCATTTTCCAAGCTCTTATTCTTATCAGCTTTGTAGGTTTCATCCTTCATTCTCTTTTTTGCTTATGAAGTTTGTTCTTTTTCAGCAGCTGCGTTCTCCTAAATCCATTCAGTGTTCTATAACCCTAGATTAGGAAATGCTGTTCTGATCAGTGTCATAAGCATATCCCTAGGGGTGGTGTAAAAATATGAAGTTGACAAAAAGGTGAAAAGTTGCTTTCATAGAGCTGATGTCCATGTCCATTGGTTTGTTGGCTCTTCTGAGCTTTCTGGATTAGCTAGATGCGGTAGCCTCAAATTTGCTAAGTCAAAAATTTTTTAAAAAACATTATCGAAATAATGCTCTGAAACATTAGTTTAAAATTACAATCTTGTCTGTATTAAGGAGTTTCTAATATGCATGTGCTGTTGAATTGGACTATTTTCCAGAAATTTTAAAATGGCAGCTGTGCTGCTTCCCCAGGAAACATGATCTCAGCTCTCTATTAATCCATTCCTCTGGAATCTGTTGGCTTGTTTCAGCTGCATTTGTTCAAGCAGTAGAAGTAATGTTTTGTGAAAACTGGTGACTAATAGAAGGCAGAAGCCCAAATAAGATCTATTTTTGATGGAGAGGAAGACAGAATTCAAATGTTGGCCAGCCTCCTGGCTGTTCAGCCAATATGGGCTGTCTGCTATAAAGCCATCTGTGTGCAGACTGGCTAGACTCATCACACACTGACATTTCCCTGATGGGATTTATAAGGTAAATTAATGAGCAGGTATTCTTGCAATTAAGGGAAACTCAGCTACATTTATCCTGTTTTTCAAGGAACACCGTGTTCAAATCCATTACAGAAACTGGTCAGAGTTGACATGTTCTTACTCATTTTGTATTACATAACTGAGCTGAAGTTGTGCCTTGGTCAGGCAAACCTCTTAAAGACACTGACTTGGTTTGTTTGTTTTAAAGCAGTGTTCTGTGGCTTATCACTCTTACAGTAGGTACAGGCTTCTGTGGTAATTTCTAATTTGAATTTGGCTATGACCAGCCAAAGTCAAGACTGTGACTCTTGAATCTAGTGGGGGAAAAAGCACAGCCAGGAATATTGTCCCTGAAAGTACTTGGGCTCTGTTGTCAAGTCACTTCTTACTGTCTTTGAGAAATTGAACCAATAGTAGAAATTGTCAGAGTTGTACTGGAAGCTTGTGTTTTGCAGCTTCTTAGCTTAGTCCCAGAGCCTTTTTCAGAGCTGTTAGCAGGATGTTTTCCATCCTGCTGTAGGTCTGTCCACTGACTTGGATTAGGGATATAGTTGGAGCTTAGGCTGCAAAGTCTGTACTTTATGTTCAGTGCTTTTGGTGTAATGACAACTTGTGTATGAGGAGGGTCTATGCATTTATATGCATTTTATTTTCTTGCATTTCAGGAGCTGTCTTGCTTTGTTACCCGATGTTACGAAGTGGTGATGAATGTAGTGCATCAGCTGGCTGTTCTGTATACCAGCAACAAGTAATTATTCCCTAAAATGCTGTATTGTTTTTATGTAGAGTTAAATGTATAAAATAATGTTCTATTTAAGGCATGAACATGTTTGGAATATTGTTGTCTAGAGATACAGTGCTTTGCTGTGCAAGTTTGGGTTTCATAAATGGTTATGGAAGTGGTTTTGTTTTATTTTCAGAAAAAATAGTGCTTGTATATAATGAGATGCAAGGATTTTATTGTTTGTCATTTTTAGTCTTTATGTTTGAGAAATATTGTTAATTTTTCATCCTTGCTCTGTTTGAGAGGCTCCTCCTGTTACTTGATACAGTAACAGGATACAGAACTTGATACAGTAAAAATCAGATTGCTTCTACTTTTTAAATGTAAATCTTGGCATATATGACACAGAGAACAGTCATGGTTTTAACACCTGAAATTTAGCTTAGGCTGTTTGGTTTAGCTCCTTTGAAAACTGTGAGGATGATTTAGTTCTGAATAGGATTGCTGGAATCAGCTTTGGAAACCTCTGCAGGACTCTTGATTGCTTTCCCATCCCCCAACAGGATAGCATCACTCTTCTCAGTTTTATTTGTTGCTTTTATTTTTGGCTTATACCACAGCACAAGGTAGCTTTCGTGTGTGGTGCCAGATGTGTAGCTTGGACATGGCTTGATTAAATACAAAGTGATTTTATTCTTTGGGTGTATCAAGGCTATTTGTCATTAACACAACTGAATTGGGAATTGCTGATACATGTGTGCACTGGTGGTTTCAACCAGTCACATGCTGTATCTTTAAAAATACAATATTAAATTTGATCCGAGCACACATATTTTACATAGCATATACTTTTAATCAGGTTTTGATGTTCTTTTGTTTTCTGAAGTTACTATGTTAATGAAGAAAAATGTGCCCCTGGAAATAGAGAACACATCATGATACAGAATTGATAAATATGACCTGTTCTAAGGATTAAAAAGACATTAAAGTATTTTTTTTTTTTAACAGGAATGCGCCTAAAATTATAGAGACATCTGGAGTTCATTTTCAGGTGGAAATGATTTGGAACTCTTTTGCTTATGTTAATATATATAGGTTCTGATGATTAATCCTGAGAAAAACAGCATGAAAGTGACTTTTGAGTACAGCTTTCAGTTTGGAATCTCCTTCAAAGGTTTTATTTTATTAATCAGCTTTTTCTGGCCTTTATGTGTGAAGGCCTGGTGTTTCCATGTTTGTCATATTCTGGCTTTCTTAGCAGCAATGTGTTTGCATGCTCCATTATTGCAATGTGCGCTTCTGCATATAGACAATTTTAAAAATAGTGTCTTGGGTGTCAAGATAGATCAGGGAATTTAGTTTGTGTGCAGACACCCCTTTAATATTCATTGTTTCACTACAAGTGAAATCTTTAATCTGCCAAACCACAAAATCTCCTGTTTAACTCTCTAGCTGATATCTTGTTGGCTGAAAATATATTGAAAGGAACTGGAATTTTATGTGCCACATATGACTGCAGTAAACTTTCTAATAACACCAGTCTTTTTCTTTCCTTTTTTTCCCTCTTCACAAACAGGCAATGTATGAGCATCTAGGAGAGTTGCTTACAGTCTTGATCACTCTGGATGAAATAATTGACAATCATGCCACTCTGAAAGATCACTGGACCATGTATAAGAGGTGTGTCTCTGATGTGAAAAATATTCCCACAACCTAAAAGATAAAAGCATGTGCATCTGTCTGTGTTCCAAGAAAATCGGTATGGGAATGTGGATTTTAGTAATCTCCCCAGAAACTTCAGTGAAGATCAGGGCTGAGCTCCCATGGTGTCCTTCTAAGGGCACCAGTACATTTTTTGAGTACTGAATGTTGCATTTTCAGTGCAGGGTAAGCATCTTGGCTAACAATGTAATAGTTGGTGGGGTTTAAAGAATATTCAGTAAGAAATTTAGTTATGTACAGAACTGAGCTAAGACTATCCCTGTCTATATTGATCATGGGAATGGGCATACAGTTTTAAGAAGGGATGGTAGCTTAAGTAAAAGCTGAAGAGTCAACAATTATAAAGGTAGCTAAATTAGTGGAATATTAACTGTGACCTTGAAAACTCAAAGAAATAGAAGTTATTTAAATGCAAATTGTTTATACAAATCTAATGGATTTTTTGCAGGTTTTTTTGAGGTTTTTGTTTGTTTGTTTTTAAATTTTGGGGTTGCTGCTAAGGGCAGGTGTGGGGAATCAAAATCTATTATGAAAATAATGCAGGGTATGATAAAACTCTGAGCATGTTTTAAGTGTGCTGTATGTGTGCATTCCACACCTACTCCTTACAGGCTGCTAAAATCTGTCCATCACAACCCTTCTAAGTTTGGGATTCAAGAAGATAAACTAAAGCCATTTGAAAAACTGCTGTTAAAACTGGAATGCCAGTTACTTGATGGAATGATATTTCAGGTAATGAACTTAATATTCCTCAGTATGATAGAGGGAACTTTCATGAAAGCAACACCCTTTTCGGAATGATTGGTTTGTTTGTATTTTGTTTTTGTTCTGGTTACAGTGATGTGTGAATTTGGCTCTTGCATCTGTGCCTGGCAGAAAAAAGGCTCTGTTGTAAGAACTTTTCTTGCTCTTTTCATGTGCTTGAACTGTGCCAAGCTTTGAATGGTAGCAGTAAATGCTGACTGTTTTGTTGAACTAGAGAAACACAGACAGTTTGGCATTAGGACTGTGTATTATCAGAATTCTGCTTTTGTCCACATAATAGGGAGCAGGTTTAGGTAGCATAGGTCTTTATTTTACCTACAGATTAATTACTCTTCTCAGTAATCTTTAAAATATGTTGGGTATGACCTGTCAAGCCTTGCATATGAGACAGGTTGCTGTCATTAGGGACCACTGTGGTGGTACATACCCCTGAAACGTGTAGGGGCACAGGTGGATGAGAAGGATTTTATTACATTTTCAATACAGTTAAATTAAATGTGTTCATACAAGAACCCATCTCTTTAGAAAAGTGTATATTGCAGACATTGCAATGGGTTGTTATGGCATAGTGGGCAGAGGATAATGTTGTTGTACCTGGTCAAAGCAGAGTCAGTTGCTGTGGTCATGCCATTGCATCTTAAATGGCATAGGGAAAAAGGGCTTGTTCTGTAAAAGCCTTCAAAAGGGCAATTGTAGGTGAATAATTAAGCACAGTTTGGCTTATGCTTTCAAAGGACATTGCTGTCAGCTTTCCATTTCTCATGTTTTATGTCCTTAACGTTGTATAAGTGCAAAGACTTCATTATATGTTTGAAGCATCAGTAGGATTTGACTGGTATTCATTCAGGAAGTTTCCCCTCCTGTCCTGAAAATGCCTCTTCCTAACAAAAATTCATTAAAAATATAAGATGCAGTCCTGTTAAAGACTTTCTAATCTCTTTGGTAAGTATGAAATGTGTCTCTGTTTTTGGACTGTCGTGGGGTTTGGGGAGCTTTTTTAAACTGCCAACAGTAGTATGTGATTTTATGCTACAAGGTCATGAGCCACATCCTACAAGCAACTTGTGTGATAATCTTGCTTAAAGGACAGTTAGTAACATATTGCAATGTGATAATACAAATATGCATCTAGTTTCTTAGTACTAGCACATCAAATGGTTTTTTTAAAAAATGCTCCTTGAAGTATTTGGGAAATAAATAAAATGGGAGTTTGAATGTCAAGTGTAAGAGTGTTTTAATATTTTCTGGTTTTATACTTAAGAATGTAAGTATAGTTAAGAATCTGTATGTTGTAGAAGTTTAAGCCTTACTTTGGGTTAGTCTTAAATCAGTGTGCTCTTCCAGTATTCTCTTGAAAATCAGTACTCTTTCAAGGTCCAAAACTCATGGCATTATCTTGATGTATTGATATTTTTCCCCCTTTTTGCTCAGGCCTGTATAGAGCAACAATTTGATTCTTTAAATGGTGGAGTGTCAGTGTCGAAGAACAGCACATTTGCTGAAGAATTTGCTCATACTCTTCGTACAGCTTTCACAAATGTTGAAGCCAAACTTGGTAATGCAAGCTCGTCCTTTTCCTGCCAGCTTCACTGTTTCTAAAATTGTTTATATTGTTTGTGTGGGAGTAAACTTCACAAAGGTGTATTTTTTCAGGTGAACCTTCAGAAATTGACCAGAGAGATAAATATGTGGGCATCTGTGGCCTCTTTGTACTGCATTTTCAGATTTTTCGGACTGTAGACAAGAAATTTTATAAGTCGTTGTTGGATGTCTGTAAAAAGGTGAATACTTTGTTATTTTGTCTTTCAGTAATGAAGTAGATAATTTCCTGAGTTGCATAGCATAGCACAGAGTTGGGAAAAGAAAGAACACAGTGTATTAATTATGTTTATTGCTGTTTGGTAATATTTCCCTCTCCTTTTTTTTTTCTGCCCAGGTACCAGCCATTACATTAACAGCTAATATTATCTGGTTTGCTGATAACTTTCTGATTCAGAAGATTCCAGCTGCTGCCAAACTACTGGACAAGAAAAGTATTCATACAGTTAAAACACAAAGGGAGAACTTTCTACAGCAGAGGGCACAGTCACTTACCAAGTATGCTTCCTAAATGCTGCCTCATGATGCTGTTTGGCAAATAGTTTATGAGCACGTGGGCTTTTTCATTCAGTGCAGTAGCATGTTCTGTGGTGTCTCTCTGTGGTGTTAGTCACTTGTTCACTTCACTGCAGCAGTGTGTGTGTGTTAGTGTTGTTGCAAAACGTTTTGGTCAAAACGAAGCTGCTTTTCATGTCATACTTTCAGAAAAATATATATTATTACACCAAAATAACAGTGTCCCTGGCAGTTCTGAATATTTGTTTCAGTTACTTCTGTTTCCATATTTTCAAATTCCCTTTTGTTTTTTAAACTAGTGTCTAGTAACCTGGGCTGCTTTGTTTTCTATTAAGGCTCTCTGCTTTCTATGTATTTATGGAGGTAAGTTGCTAGTGGGCTTATAGTGGAGTTTTCCTCTGCTTGGTGATGATACTTTCTTTGCAAGCATTGCTTTCTGTGTGACTGTTTTTGTTGCTTGTTTAATGGTCTTTGAAATTATCTGTGTTTGAAGAAAGCCGCTCTCTTTTGTGTTCTGCATGTAGTGTGCAGCTCACTTCTTTGTCTTCTAAAATATGTTTAAAGGTGAGATGGAATATTTTTAGCTGTTAGTCTTAAGAACAGGCGTACTGCATAGGAAGATAACAGGGCTAAGGTTTATATGTTTCAGAACCAAACAAGAAACTGCCCTGTTTCTTTTTTAATCCACTTTTTCCTGGCCCTGATTCTTTCCTGGGCTTTAATTCCTGGATGGGCATCATTGCACTGCTGATTTGCTTCTGGTCTTGGGCAGTGGTACAAGTCTTAAGATTAAGAAAAAGTTGAGAAAAACATCAGGGTATTCACACACATTTCATAGAAACATAGGATCGTTAAACTTGGAGAAGGCCTCAAAGATCATCAAGTCAAATTGTAACTCAGCATTGCCAAGTTCACCACTAAACCAGGGCCCCAAGGCCCACATCTACACATCTTTAAATGGTGACCCAACCCCTTCCCTGGACAGCCTG
>WEKY01004816.1:0-110904 GCA_013390045.1 Picathartes gymnocephalus | reverse complement strand
AATAGGAATGCAGTTCCTTATCAAACAGAACCATTTAGCTAGGACTCAAACTGCTAAGTCATTTTATGTCAAAGCAAAATATTTTAATTATCACTCAACAAATTGATTGGCAGTCAGGAGTGACTGAGAAACTCAGTGATCTTTTCGCCTGAAACACCATTTAGTAATTGGACTCCCTCTTATTTTACAGATCTCATCAATCATGAGAACCATGATGAAACCTCAGTTTCATTTCTTCTCACATAAAAAGTATTACACCATTATATTCCATTGAGCTTCTGCCAAGCAAACTTGACCATCTGCAGACATAAATGCACCAGCAGAAAAAAGTGAGATATAAACCAATAGTCAGAGCCTGAATATCCAACAATCCACACTTCAAGCCTTTTTTTAGCCCGTGCTTACCCCATTGAAAAAGGGCAGATCACCAAATACAAGGAAAAATACCCACTGTTAAGTTTGAGGTTGATCAAGCATGAAGCTCAGCCTTTCTGAAGTTCATGATTGCTGCTGCAGTTTGCAGTTTTGTCAGCAACATCTCATATTTGATTGTTTCTACAGTAATCATGGAAATGGTGGCGGTAGAGCAGCATGGAACCATTTATCTTCTTGCAGGATGGCCATTGTTAGATAATCAGCAGTAGCCCTGCTGCTATTTGTCAATAACCAAAAACCTAGTTGTAACCAAACTGTCTGAGACACCTGTTAGTAGGGCAGTACTTCAAGTTCCCACAGCTCTAAAAATTTTATCTTCCATTTTTCTAATCAACAGTTTGTCGTAGGACTGCTTTGAATGGCAACTGAAAATGTCTGCACTCTCTGAACTATATCCAAGTTAAATACCACAGGAAAATGATGTCACTACTCTCTCCGCTCTCTCTTTTTAAATTATTGTTATATACAAATTGATAGACTCTTCATGTTTGATTTTAGCTGCTGTACTTTGGTCTGGAATATTCTTAAATATGAACAATATATTCTTAATGTTCACAATAGATTAAATTAATTTCCAACTTTGGTGTTTCACAATTTCTATGAAAATAAACAAATATTAAGAATGTGGAAAAATTTTAAGACTTCATTAGCTGATGTTAATTCAAAGACATGTTTAATTTTTCAGCTTCATTTCCTTTTGTTTAAATTGCAATCTTTGCCACTTTATCAAGGTTTTTATATTCTCACCATGATCAATATGCAGAAAACAAATGAACCGTGCATTTCTTACAATTTAAAACCTACAGATTTGCAGCTTTATCAATACTACAATTATTTTTATAACTCACTTGAGGTAAAGATTGTTTTCAAATCAAAACAATGAAAATAAGGAGACATCTTTACAAATAAGATTACTTTAAGAATCAAGATATTAAAAATTGCCTCTCTGCCTAGGAGAACCATCAGTGGAAGCTAGCTAAGCAAAACCAAAAGAGTAGTTTCAGAATCTATTCTATTTGGATAGTGGGGGATTTCCTGCTAATTCTTCTTATAATATTCAGGGAAACTTTGATTTCTTAAGGAAATAAATCATTGAAGATCTAGAAACTCTAAATCTAAGTTTCATCTATTGACATACAGCAAGCTGGATTTATGTTTTACTGAATATAACACAGCATGATTGAAGTTCTTAAAGCAAAAATTCTTCCTTTTTTACTTTGGTAGAACATAAATATATACATACAAATGGAAGTTACTCATACAAAAAATCCTCTCCGTTTTTATCCTATTTGTCTTTGAGTTTTTACAGCAGCACTCAGAAAATAATCACAGAGATTAAAAAATTTCCACATCATTAAAGCAATTGTAGCAGTACCTAAAACTACCTACACAACCAGAAGTCTAACGCTTAAAAAATCACTGCCTTGCAGAGACCTGCTGATTATTGCAGTTACTGACAGTACAGTATATCAACACTAAAGCAAGCCAAAAATCTTTCTTTCACTGTTATTCATATTTCACTCATAGTCATCTCTGCTTTGTAATTTTTTATCTTTGAATGGTTTCTCAGCTACAGTTGACAGATTGTGTAAATATAAATCAAAATTAACACCCCTAAAGCACAGACAACTAAGCATAATCTCAAAGCTAAGCTTTATTTGTATGGATATTGTTTTAAATATTTATTCACATATTATACGGCCGAGTTACAGTAGATACAGGAAACACCCTGTTTAAATTATTTAGCACTACTTATCTAATATACTAATGGTGGCTATTAGTAATTACTGGTTAAGATCAACTACTGAGTAACAATTAATCAAACATTTTATCTTCTATGTGTTTCTCTTAGGCCTATTGCGTTTGTATACAAATTTGGGAAGATTGAAATTTTTGACTTTGCAGTCAATTTTATGAGATAAAAATATCCAGTTACTAGAATTTGAGGTAACACAAAACACGAAGTGAATGAATGCTGTGCTAGAGACAGAGCAAGCAGTCTGTGTTGATCCCTCAGGCCATTCATGAACTTTCACAGAAGTATGTGTAATTAGGACTTAATGTTGTTCTGGTTTAACCCAGCACTTTTTTTCCTAAATGACCACCTCATTAACTATTGACAAGGAATGATATTCAACAGGCTGAAGCTTTAAGGAGCAATTCCCACAATAAGATCATTATGTAGGGGAGGTAAAAGAGATGTACCATTACAGAGCTCACCTGGAAGTTCTCCTCTTTAACTTCACATAGTTTCAGAAGCTTGGAAACATCTCTGCAATGTGGTTATGTCTTTCAAAATTATACACAATATATTATGTCACATTTGTGCCAGGCAGACACTTACAACAAATACTGTAGTGACCTCCTTCTAATGCCCCTTGTTGAGTATTGTCACTGTTTTCATACTTGGTCAAGAGCAAGAAAACAATAGTGAATTTTTAGAGTGCTGTAATGATGCCTTGAATTTTAACTTTTATATTTCTTAGATCCTGTTGTACTTAGTGTGTGTAACTCTGAAGTGCTCTGTAACCTGTTAGCTGCTCTCTCAGGCAGTGATAGACATAACAACCCTCTCCAGGCCTGCTCTCCAAGGACACTTGGACGGTCCTAAGCCCAGAAAGTGTAAACCAACATCTAAGGAAAGGGGGGCAAGCTGGGGAGAATTACATCAGTAGCTAAAGTTTTAATTGGTAAATTTATGTTAATATGCTAATGGACCAAAACCTAAAACTGTGACAAGAACTCGTGACTGGTCGTCCATCTTGGGGTCCCATCTTGGGTCTGGTAGCCCAGGGTGTGCTCCCCAGGGTGTGCCTTTGAAGGCCTTCAAATAAATACTCACTTTTATTCTCTTACTCCTGTCTAGTCTCTGTTTCCAGGTAGCCAATTCAGGCATCAGTAATAAAAAAACAAAAAAAAAATAAAAGCACCGCAAATAGTTTATTTATTGATGTAACTTATGTGAATTCATCTCACAAAGATTGAAACTTCTCCAGGGTGGGTATAAAATGCATTGTACATCCAAACCTCCCATCCTTATCGACTGTCAGTTTGGTAGATGCAGTAAATAAAAATCTCATATCATCATGTAATTTAGTGCTTTTAAAGCACTGAAAAAAAAATTTAAGGTATTATTAATTAATTCTAATAATTGCTTCTCCTAATTCCCAAAGGTGTTTTCAACATCATTAAAATATGTCTCAAAAAGACCAACAAAAATCAGTAAGCAGGAAAATTACTCAGCATGATTGTCTATCCACAAAGGAGTGTAAGAAATTGATGTTACCACCTTTCTTTGCATAAAACA
This sequence comes from Picathartes gymnocephalus, assembly GCA_013390045.1. NCBI lineage: Eukaryota > Metazoa > Chordata > Aves > Passeriformes > Picathartidae > Picathartes > Picathartes gymnocephalus. Next base: position 107,162 of record WEKY01004816.1, on the reverse strand, counting down.
AAACTTTTAATCTGGGTCAAAAGGCAGTTGCCTGTATTATTTTTATTTTAGCATATACATCTACATGGGGATTGAATTCAAACTAAGACATTCCTAGCTTTATATGTGCCTTTTATTAAACAAGGGGAAGCCTCCACAGATTTGAAAAGCCAAAAAAGAAATTCTGTTTAGCAAACATGAAGTATACCCTAATGATAACATTACACTTCTGCATATTTACTGATGCAAATATTGTAAAATGATGAATCCCTTTTCCTTTTAGATGTTACAGAACTGACAATTATGTTTCATTTAACTTCTTCAGGTCTGTTGGCAACAACTGTCAGAGGAAGAAACAAAAATTCTTATACAATTGTCCGATACACAGAAATAGAAAATAAAAGTCAACAGCAAATTTAGCTTTTAAGACTGCATTTATGGAATACAGCGATCCACACCTGCAAATTTGAACAGGCAGAATCCATCACATATGACCTAAGTCACAGCATCGCCTTAGTTTTTCTACACACAGCAGTTTGATGCATCAAGCACCAAGATTTTCAAGGGAAAAGATTTATTATCCTCTCTGCTCCAAGGACATAAACAACTGTCAGTTTATTGAATCAAAACAATTCTTGAATTTTAATGAATTGGAAAGAGAAATTGAGGAAAGAAATGATATTTCTACAACTTTTCTGTATAGAAATAGCACGAAGAAGCAATTCAAAGATAAATTTTACACCTAATAGTGCATATACTCTGAAATTACATACTTCTTTTCTTATTTTTTCTCATATTTGTCTCTTAAAAACAGTAAATATTTCTCAAAGGTTTAAATCCATTCAAATCCATAGGAATAGAGCCAAAATTAGTAGGCAAGGCTTCTTCCTAAAATTTTTTCTTTCTTTGTTTTCCACATTTATCAGTGAGCACCCTTAAATTTTCAAGACACGCTTGTCCTTTTGACTTTTTGTGTCCAACCTCAGTCACAGCAAATTCCTTTTCAAGCAGTATCTTTGCAATATCTTAGAAAATGAGTTATCTGTGGCCAGATGAACCTTTGCTTGTACTCCCAAGTCAATTACTTTCTCTTATGGGTATCAGCTGAACCATTTCACAGCTTTTATAGGTCACTATGTGATCAGACTCTGCTGGGATGTAGTATAAATAGTTAAGTATGGATTTAAACAAGCTACCTTCAAAAGAATCCATGGACCTCGGGCTATTCAGTTTTAGAGATTTACAGCACTGTAGTAAAATATCTTTGTTTAAGACCCCATATTCCTCAGGCAGCAGAATTTTGAGAAACAGGAGTGTAGGATAAGGTACATAAAAACAACTAAATGTTATCACACTCTGAAAGAAAGCATTTTAGACCAAAGGGAGAGATAATTTTTTTGTTGGGGTTTGTGTTTTTTGGGTTTTTTTGGGTTTTTTTTGGTGGGTGTTTTTTGGTTTTTTGGGTTTTTTTTTTTTTTGTATTAGGTAGGAGCTGGGAAAGCAAAATGTGAGAAAAGCAAGCTGTTCCACTGAAGCTGTTTAGTTTCATAGTATATCTCTGGAGACATCACTTTCCATCACTCTTCTTGAATGAAAAGTTAAAAAAGGAAAAATGGTCATTGAGTTAGGCTGTAGAACACCAAACCTTGCATATTCTAAAGAACAGGAGTGTGGATAAGTTCATAGGGTTCCTTCTGTATTCTATATTGAGTTATATTTCACTTTCAATTTTTCAAAGATTAAATTTTTATTGGTCTGTATCTCCCAAATTCTTTTAATATATTGACAGCAAATCTGATGTCTGATGCAACTTGATTTGTAACATCCAGCTAAATAAAACAAAAATTATGGTGTATCTTTGCTATAGCTACCTAGTAGAGGATCAACAAGTATCTTTCCAACTAATTTCATTGATTAACCTGGAAAGGACCTCCAAAACCACACTAAAAACCCTAAGCCAAACAAGAGCTAAAACCCCAAATAAAAAGAAATCCACACAGTAAAGGGTGTCTCCATGGAATATATTTCAAAGTTCAAACTGAGTGTGGTGGTGATGCCAGTCCACGTAGCAATTTGACCTTACGCAGGGAAGGCCACAGAACTTCTATTAACTTGGCAGTGCAACATCTCATGTCTTGTCTTGACCAGAATTGAGTTTAGCAGTGTGAATATGATTTATGGTAAAGGTCTGACAAATCCATAAAGCTGATGAGTAGCAAGCATCACCCCTATATGTTACACTGGGGTTGGAGGAGGCTATCACAAAATCTAAACTAATAATTGCAAACAGCGTTCACAAAGGGGCAGGCACAGTTTAGGTAGCAACTAACAAACAGAACTCTAACAATGGCATGGTGTTTGAAAACATTAAAAAAGAATCGCATGACAGACTCACATCTGAGAAGAAAGAAATGTTTACCACCAATCATAAAATACTTCATTTAAAAAAATCAGAACAGATAATTTCCTCTAATCTTCTCCCTTACTCCGTCCCTCCTGAGGATGTGTAACAACCTAAAATACTAGGCTGACACCAGAAAAATGAACAAAACATCAGAGAAGTGGAAAATTTGAGTAATTTAGGTACCACAAATTTAACTGTATTTCAACCGAAGCTTTTCTTTATTACCTAGGTATTTCAGTCTGTAAATATCAGTGTCATTGTAACTGAGATAGTAACTACCTATTTGGATTACACAATTAGACTTTAATTAGACTAACCTTATTTTCCACTGGTATTATAATATAATCCAAAGTCTGGATGTGCTTCCTGAATTCTTACCAACTTCATATGCTCTTCCTCTTTTTAAGATATTCTCATTATGAACTCCTTTATTTATTTTCTGTTTTATTCCTTTGTCTTAGTCTGATACTGGTACCACTCTACAACATTCATCACTCAAAAAGAAATAGCAATAAATCAGGAAAAACTTCAAAGTTTACTATGTTTAAAACAATGCCAACAAACTATGGTTTACTTACAGTAGTGAAGTCCAAACCTTAAACAGAGTGACATTTAATTTTCAATGAAGAATATGATTAACAGCCTTTAATTAATGATTTCCTCACTAGTGTCTATTACTATTCTATTAAAACAAAAAAAGGATCATCATTATGAAAAGACTACTATATTTTTTTTTCTGCTTCTAATCCCTCTTAGATGAAAAGGAAAATAAGAGAACACAGAAAAATTCATATGAAATATTGCTGTGGATCAAGAAATAAATGAAGTTTGAAAATTAATGTCCTCACTGGTTTTAACATAAATATCCAGTTATGGAACACAAACAAAGAAACTCCAACACTTTTTCTTTCTTTAATTTTGATGGATATTCTATTATTAAGATAATAATTTGTCAAACTGACAGATACTGCTGACCTAAACAGATGTTTTTCTCCTTTGTTCCAGTCTTCTGATTTTGAGATGTGAAAAAGAATTTTGCACACCTACAGAAAAAGTGCATTGCATGACAAGTGTGTGTCCCTCAAAAAACAGGAAGAGATGGGATTTAATGCCTTTTCAGGACTCAGTTGTTAAGAAAAAAACATCCCATTAAGTGTTCTGAATGTTCTTGATACATAATGAAGTAGCAACAGAAATAACAAAGCTGAACTCTACTGGTATTTCACAGAATCTGTTTATGTTGAAGGTAGACAGGCAAAGAATAAAAAGATTTTAAAGAACAATCTAAAATACCACAAAAGGACAATGATTGGCAGTGGTTTTCTTTTTTTCTTCTTAATTGTGACAACAGAAGAGACAATCTTACTTCTAGATGTGAGGCCTGTAAGGAAATGCTGACATTGCAACTAAGACAGAACTATGGCTAACAAAGAAGGAATTATGTTGACAAAGTGAATCTTCAAATACGGTCAAGTAATTAGAGACAATGATAATTTACAAAAACCAAATTTTATCACAGAGGAATTGCTAAATAGGAAAGGAAGTCAATTAAGAGCTAACCAAGAAACTAATTTTAACTTTTTTGTAAATTCTGTCTTTACCACTCTCAAGTTTGTTAGAGTTTCAAAATAAAAACTTTAGAGAGAAAACAAAAATCTGTAATTTTTACTGATATTAAAATAAAATTTCATCTCTCCTCCCCTCCCCCTGTTCCCAGTATCAGGCTCATTTAAACAGTATTTTCAACTCTTATTGTGCTATATTCTGAACATAAAATTTATTTCAGCTGACATGACAACGGAGATGCTCCATATAATTACTTATTAGAAGCATGGAATTTTTGATGCACTGGAAAAGTGCTCTTGGGTGAATCAGGAACCCCATGATAGAATTATTCTTCAAATAGATTTAAATAAATATGTTAAATAAATATGCATTTTGCTATTTAAATAGTAATATATGAATTTACTGGTCTCTATTTCCTTTACCTTGCCCTTACTAAGACTGAATCAACTAGAATTGTTATACCAGCCATTTTCTAATGCAATCCTGTTCAAACCAGAATTTCTCACTTCACTACAATGTGATCATGATATTCCTACAAACACTGTAGATACAGACAAATAAAATATATTTTTTGCCTCTGTAACATATTGTAATGGAATGATAGTAACAGAATCTTACACTATTATTCAGCCATCCTTAGCTCCACAGAGAGATGATACTTGTTCCCCTAGGTATTATTACTTTGTTGTTGTCACCATATGTTATGTACAAAAAAGAGCAGATGAACATTTATTTTTCAATAAAGATGAGTACAGGAATCCTGGTCCACCTCTAGATTATAGCTAAAAGTTGTTGTTCTAAAGTCTGTGAATCTATACCTGACAAAACTATTAGAAGCAAACGTCCAACTAGAAATGCATAATGATAGTTGTTCCGTAAACATAATTAAATAAGTATCTGTTGTTCACATAGTTTAGTTTCATCCACTCTTTCTGTTTATTGCCTACATTCTATCAACATAAAGAAGTAAAATAAATTATTGAAAGAGATGCTTTAGACAGACAAGTGATGTCTTATTTTAAGCAAAGTAATACTGCATTAAATCATCCTTTGAAAAGAGATCAATGTAATCTGGGGGAATCTTTCATAGTTGTACTTACTTTGTTGGGACAGAGTAAATTTTCTCCATAGCAGCTCCTATGATGCTGCATTTTGAATTACTGAACAAAACGGTGTTGTAACATCAGCTGTTTCAGCTATTGTTGAGCAGCGCCTGCACAACATCCCAGCTTTTTCTGTTTCTCGTCTTGCCCTGACCGTGAGGGGACTGGGATTGGGAAAGGGCCCATGAGGGGACACAGCTGGGACAGCTGAACCCAACTGGCCAAAGAGATATCCCATACCATGTCATGTTCAGCATATAAAGCTGGAGGAAGAAGGAGGAAGGGCAGGGCATTCAGAGTAGGAAAGCTACATAGCAAAAAGCTGCTTTTGTCACCATTTACCTTTCTCAGGTAGACTCACTGCTTTAGTGTTCAGCAACACGTACAGATGTCCTGCTTAGTAAATGAGTACAACATATCAAAATTTCCAAGTCAGATCTATTGAGCATGATGTGCACAGATGTTATGAGCACATTTAGGATAGGCAATACATTTTTCTCATGTCAGATTTACAGTGTGTGGTCAAACCAACAAAGCAGACCACTGCAACTTGACTTCTGCTTTTCCCAAAATCAGGCCACCACTGCACAAGTCTTATGAATTTGATCTGCATAATGGACCTGCCCTGGTATGAACAAGACCTCTGCATACCACTTGAATATTACTTCAGTGAGCGGGGGAGAGGAGATATGAACACCTTAACATAAAACATCAGTATGTTTTTTGTTTGCTTGTTTTTTATTGCAGCTTTGTAGCAAATCTTGAGATGGGTGCTATAACACTGACAAAACCATTGTTTTTGCCACTTACAGTCCTTCTGTAAATACAGTCCTTCATATGTCACCACATATATCTAATGCATAAATGAATCCAGCTCAGTTTCTCAATACCACACAGCTGCTGTATATTTAATACATATGGAAAAGTTAAAAGCAGCATCCCCATCTGGATTATCTCACTGACTTGTGTAAGCAATTTCATACCATTGTCCTAAATACACATTAGCACATCATATTAGCGCAATATATTAATATATGGTTACTTTATAGTTAAACTTTTCTGTCTCCCTGATCCACTAGAAAGTTTCTTGTCAACAATAGATGTCTGCATTAACTACAAGGAAGTGCTATCTGACAGAAAGGGTTGAAAATAACACCCCAAAACTCTATAATTTTGATATATTCCTAAAAGCCATTGAGTTACTACAGTGTGGTGGAAAGAATTCACAATAAGAAATTTTCAGAGCACATCTAAAGCCAGGGTAATATTTCTATTTCTGATCTTGAAATGAAAGTATGTAGCACTTTTCTTCCCTCAGATCACCCAGAAGGTACATCTAATATGTGTGCTATGAGAACTGTAAGGCATTTTTGACAGGTGTCCTGAGTAATTTACCTGAGGACTATTCTAAAGCAGCATAATTTTCCTGTCATTTGCTGCACTCATCAGGGGAGTTATGCCTGGTTTTGCAGCAGGCTGGGGCAAAAAGTAAGAGGACACAACACACAGAGAAAGTAAAAAAGTTTAAAAATTAAACTATTGCAGCATTCCTCTTGACTTGTGAGGACCATGCATAGAAAGACAGCACCATATAATAAAAATTTTGATTTAGTATGTATGCTTTCCACCATCTCCCATATGTTTCTCACACCAAAAATTCCTTTTTGCCCAATCTAACAAGGCCTATTTTTCCCCTTCTCAGTGGGAATTTTCAATCAAACATTCAAATTCTGCTGAACCATTTCCTACCATGCTAATGACATACTTTCTACCATATATCTAAATAGAAATCAATGATGTTGAGAGGCAAAAAAAGGTAGATCTGCTTAAAAATACAGGGTTTTTTTTTTGTAAAATCATTTAAATATTAAAGACTCTAAGAAACAGACTATACGACCACATAATTTCAACAACAAAAATTTTGAGTGAAAGGTTATATTTACCTTGGGATATATTAGAAAAGGCCACCATATCACAGGTGACATTTCTAAATAGCAATTTAGCTGATCTTATGAAACAGCTCCTCTTTCTCTGGAGCCAAACTGAACAAATACTCCTGTGCAAGTTCCTTAGCCCAACAGCACTCTTTAAAAATAAGAAAAATACAGATTCATATCTTTTGTCCACAGTTCAAAGGTGGATAGGAAATACTCCAACGTACATGAACATCCAAGCTGGACTTTATCAGCCTGCTTTTTACTAGTCCAAATCCACAGATCAGTAATTTATACACAGACCACTCATTTAATTTAAGATCCCGAATATCTTAATTTATATTAATTATTGTGTTAAAAGAAAAATACATCAGGTAGGTAAGAGATCACAACAGGTTGACAAGTGATTGCATAGTACCTATTTTAGTGTTCATAAATAGTATCTGTAAGACACTTCTGACTCTCTTATTATGCTGATTGCCTGCTTGAAGTTGTAAGAAAGTTGAGTTTACATCAATGTGCCTGAGATTTGGAACACACCATGAACTGGGTGGTTCAAAATTTTCCTATGAATCTCCACCACTACAAAACATCCTTGTTTCTGTTTCTATTTCTACTGTTAATATTTTTAAAACCAAACTATATTTCTGTACTGGTCTGTATTGGGATCAGAGTCATTTAATATATTCATTAATGACAAAGATGAAGGAATTGAGTTCACCCTCAGCAAATTTGCAGATGACATCAAGGTGAGTGGTGCAGTTAACCCACCTGAAGGATGAGATGCAACCCAGAGGGACCTGAACAAGCTCAAGAAGTGGTTCAATGCAAATCTCATGACATTTAACAAGACCAAGTGCAAGGGGCTGCACCTGGGTCAGGGCAACCCCCAGTATTGACGCAGGCTGGGGGATGAACAGATCAGAGCAGCACTGCCCAGAAGGATTTGGGGGTGCTGGTGGATGGGCATGAGCCAGCGGTGTGTGCCCAGAAAGCCAAACGTGTCCTGGGCTGCGTACACAGCAGCGTGGGCAGCAGAGACAGGGAGGGGATCCTGCCCCTCTGCTCTGCTCTGCTGAGACCCCACCCGCAGCGCTGCATCAGCTCTGGGGTCCTCAGTACAAGAACGACATCCACCTGCTGGAGTGAGTCCAGAGGAGGCCACCAAGCTGATTAGAGGGATGGAGCACCTCTCCTATGAGGAAAGGCTGAGAAGGTTTGTTCTGACTGGAAGACAGAAGGATTTGGGGGGACATAATTGTGACCTGCCAGTGCCTGAAGGGAGCCTACAAGAAAGACTGAGAGGGACTTTTTACAAGGATGTGCAGTGACAGGACAAGGGGCAGTGGCTTCAAACTGAAAGAACGTAGGTTTAGATTAGATATTATCAAGAAATTCTTTACTGTGAGGGTGGTGAGACACTGGAACAGGTTGCCCAGAGAAGTTGTGAATGTCCCATCCCTGGAAGTGTTCAAAGACAGGACAGATGGAGCTCTAAACAAAATGGTCTAGTGGAAATTTTCCCTGCACATGCCAGTGGGGTTGAAACTAAATTGTCTTTAAGGTCCTTTCCGCCTTAAACAATTCTATGATTCTCTGACTCTATTATTCCATATGTGCTACTTGGGAGTATGTAACATAGCTATATTTTTTAAATTGCCTTGTTATTCATATCAATGTTTTAGGTAAAAAAAAAAAAATCCCTAAATTTTGTACTCTCTTTGTCTTATCCCTCTTTAGAAAAGTTATTTTTTACCTTCTATGCAGGAACAATTCTAACCCTAAAGAAGTCAATTTAAAATACAATGTACATTTCCAACATACCAGGTAACAACTCTTTCATTTGCATAAAACAGCCCAATGGAAGTGGAATATGCTTTCAATCCAAACAGGTTTACAATCTTTTTTTTAGGGCTGTGTGATTTTAAAGCACAATTCCATTTTCTTCTTCTTGGCTCAAATCAAGAAGCCCCAAATAAGTAAAAATTTTTACTGTGTCTAGCTTTGTATGACCATTTATAAGAGTAATGACAAGTGACCCTAACATAATTAGTTTAATTTTCATATCCTTTTCAGGATAAGGAAAATACATTAATGTCCTGTATTTAAATGTTTAATATTTAGAATATATAAAGAACAAGTGGTCTTGGCTTACAAGATTGAACACCAATATTTTTTACAACTCCATTTCAAATATAATATTGTTTTGATTATAGACATTTTGGGGTTTTTTCATCAATTTATTCTATTTTATATTTTAAGTACGTGAACACATCTTTGTAATGCATGGTATAAATATATCTATTTAGAAAATTACAGAAGATTATATAGAACTTTATTATTCCAAAGCACTCTATCTAGGGAATCATGTCCAAGATTTAGAGACAAATCTTTTTTCATTACAAAGAAAAAAACAGGACTTTTTTCCATATGAAGAATAAGAGGAATTTGACATTATTTCTGGTAATTTCTTCTCATAAACTTCAGTTTTCACAACTACTGTTTGATTTGCGTATGACCTTCAGCATTCCAAAGTGTAAAACTTCTGCTTCATGCACATGGTCCTGATTGGTTCTTATGAAATTTAATATAGGCATATCCTGAGGCATTTGATTTAACATTTGTGTGCGAGTTGCATCCACTCTTCAGTGAAATTAACCTATCTGCATTTAGAAGCTAGTAAGCACCACACACTAAGAAAGGTCTCCTTGAAAACCTCTTGTGATTTGTCATCATGTATTTGGGTCACTAGTAATAAAATCTTCATAAATAAATTAGAGGCTAAATTTCATGACCTGAAAAATTTCAGAAAAATAAGCACTTGGAATAAAATAATTTGTTCTTGGATAAGAACCAACGAATATAGTGAAAAAATGACTAGAAATTCAGAAAATATATTTTCTAATCCTTCGTTACCTAATCAATTAGTAACAGAATACTAAATTGTAGTCACAATGGTGTTAGGGCATATAATTTCTTTAACATTTCTCTCTTCCTATTTCAGAGAATGCATACATTCATCAAAAAAAACCCCATAAACATTCAAAGCTTTTTATTATCTTCACTAGCCTTCATCTTTTAGTGTGAACACCACATTTTTTTTTTACATTATTGAAGCATTCATTACATCTTGATGAAAACAAACTGAACAGTTTACAAGCTTCTACTATTTTGTAGAGTGTTGTGAAAACAGAAAACAGTAGAGTCAAATCAAATTTTGTTGAGAATTGTGGGATTTTTTCCCACATTTAAAAATGTCTCGTTATTTTACTCTAGGACCTTACGTTCTTTTTCTTTATAGGATATTTTCCTAAATTTTTGAATTTATGGAGTTGATATTTTCTAAATCATAAAGATTATTCTTGTTTGTAAAAGAAAAGAATTTATTTATTAGACTTAAGAAGTCCCAGTAAGGTCAATGGAAATAAAGTTTACTCTCAGCACAACCATCAGTTTCTGAAACAAACAGAAACATCAATAGCTTACTTCACCTAATCAATACAGACAGATTGATTTTTCAGAAGGCAGACTATTATGTATGTCTGAGTACCATGACCTTTCAGATTTTACCAACAATATTCTTCATGTAAATTGATCTGCCTGATACCATGGGAGCCAGGGATGCAGAACTGCCAAAAGCATTCACTTCCACTTAGTTAGCTGGAAATATTACTTCTCACGAAAATGCACCTTCTTCAATCATGGTGTGTTGTGCGATGAGTTGTAAATGTCTAAGACAATTCAGAACAGCAGATACCTTTACACCTAGTAATCATAAAATCACAAGAGTGTGAATGTAGAGTAATTGATTTAAACTTATCAGTTCTAGGCCATTAGACTTGGTAAAAGGTATTTCCACTCAGCTATACAGGAGCCCATTACAGTCATTTCCATTTGAAGGTCAGCAATCACCAGTGTTGACCTTCAACATGACATAAAAGTTATTAATTGAGTAGTTTACTAGAGCAACGAACAACCACAAGACAATAACAAAAAAACAAAACCACCAACCCAATCCCCCACCAAAACAAACCAAACAAAAAAACCCACCCACAAATAAACCCACAAAAGAAAAAAAAATCATAAAAAATGAAACAAAAAACCCCTACCCAGCTCACATTTAATCATTCTGAATAGAAGAAACTTACTATTTTGGTGAACTAGGCTGGACTGAAGCTATCCCTGTTCAACTGCTTTATAGCCTCTCAGCCAAGTTCTAATTCAGATATAGTCATTTGAGATGGAAAGTGGGCTTCTCAGGACAGAGACTGGGCTGCCTGGGCTTTGGGCCAATTTAGAGACAGTATAGCTGAGGGCATGCCCCTGATTCCCTTTTAGAAAGTACCTTAAATAAACCTTGTGCAAAAAGCTCTGCAGGAGACCAAAAGTGTTGCTCAGCTCCTGGCATTGCTTCCCTGGGGAAGTGGTGCCCCTCTGACACATTGGGGTAGAGGTAAATATACTGGTTTTGATGCTGACACCAAAATTACGTACTGTATTTTGTATACAGAACTCTGGATTCCAAATCCCTACAGCCATAATGTATCTGTACAACACTGGCAAAAAAACCAGTCTCCACAGTCTAATCACCTGCAAACTGCAGGACAGAAAAATATTTTCTAAGATAGCATTTGTAAGGGTTTCTACAACCTCCTTAAGCAAGGTGTACAACAGTGTATTAAAACAGTAGGTTATCTGGCACTAAAGAAATTGCATATTCCAACATGGCTGCAACTCATTTGTATTACAAATTTGTAAATGTGAAAATAAATATCCCCGGTAAGATGTATGGCTGGAAGTAAAGATTTATCATGTTATCTAAGAGTTCCTACTAAATGACTTCATGATTGATATTTCTGCTTGGAGATAATAGGTAAAATACTTTTGAACATTATTTATTTTCCTTTGCAATTATGTTACATGTCAACACAGCTTGAGAATGTCTTGAAATTGTTCTTTAACATATTCACTTCCCAACTATAATTAAGCAAAGAGAGTAGAAATATTAGATGTTATTCCCTTACCAAAAAAATAAAGGAATTTCTTTCACAATGTTTTTGCAATAAGAAGTGCAGTTTTAGACTACAACAAAGGAGCATCTTTAGCATCATCAAGTACAAATAAAAATCCTCATCAAAATATCTTAAAAAAAAATATTTTGACTTCAGACAGAGAAATAACGTTGGTTATCTTACATAAACTATTATTTTCCTTCATCACAAAATTTCTGGAATAGAGAAAGACAGAGAGGTCAATATTCCTAAATTGAGGAAGGTAAAGCACATGGGAAGAGATGAGATCAGACAAGAGGTGTTCAGATAAGGATTTATGCTAACAGAGTACTTACTACTTGTCTCCAATGTTCACAAATAAGTGTTGTTTTAAAGAAATTGAATCTTGACAAAATTATCTTAAATAATAGCAAAAAAACAGCTGTTATTTCTGTTCTCTTCTTTGGTACAGGACTAAATTTTTATGAAATTCTTAAGCCTTTTTTTTTTTTTTTTCTTGAATAAAGTCTAATGAAGAAATACCAGACGATTTTCAAATAGATTTAGATTACTTTTTCCATATAGTCATAGAATCATAGAATGGTTTGGGTTGGAAGGGATCTTAAACTCATGTGGTTCCAAGTCCCTGCCAAGACAGAGACATCTAGACCAGGTTTCTCAGAGCCCAATCCAATCTGGCCTTGAACTACTTCTCTGGACAACATGTTCCAGTGCCTTGCCATACTCATAATAAAGAATTACTTCCTAATATCTGATCCAAACCTATTCTCTTGAAGTGTGAAGCCATTCTGGTTTTTTCTGTCACTACACATCCTTGTAAAAAGTCCCTCTCCCTCTTTCTTTAGGCCCATCTTAGATACTGGAAGGCCACAACTAAGGCACCCATGAGCCTTTTCCTGCTCTAAACAAGTCCAGTTCTCTCAGCCATGCCTCATGGAAGACAAGCTCCATTTCTCTGATCAGCTTGGTAGTCTTCCCTGGAACTGCTCCAACAGGTCCATGTCTTTCTCGTATTGAGGACCCCAGAGCTGATGCAGCACTGCAGGTGGGGTCTCAGCAGAGCAGAGCAGGGGGGCAGGATCCCCTCCCTGGCCCTGCTGCCCACGCTGCTTTGGAAGCAGCCCAGGACACGTTTGGCTCTCTGGGCTGGGAGTGCCTATGGCTGGATCATGTCCAGCCTCTCACCCACCAGCACCCCCAAGTCCTTCTGGGCAGGGCTGCTCTGATCTGTTCAACCCCCAGCCTGTGCTGATACCAGGGGTTGCCCTGAGCCAAGGGTAGCCCCTTACACTTAGTCTTGTTAAATGTCATGAGATTTGCATTGTCCCACTTCCTGAGCTGGATATAGTGGGATAAATAACTCAAAGAGAAAGAGAGGAAGGGAGGAAGAGAGGGACGAAGGGAGGGATGAAAAGAAGGAAAAGGAAGGAAAGAAGGAATAAGGTATATTATGAAGGTTTACATAGAGACATATCTTTACACAAACTTGGCTAAAAGAGTTAGAAAGTGAGAGGGTAGATCAGGGACAGCAGAGCCATGATCTCTATAATGAACATCATAACCCAAGAAAGCTGCTCTGAAAGCAATGGGCTATGTATAGCACAGCAAGGCAAAGCACAAGGTATTCCAAGCATCTACTGAAATTTCCAAATGTCAAAAATGTTCCAATCCATGAGCATACATTTTTAAGAGATACTACTGCAGAACAATTCCTTTTGTTCTTTTTCCAAGACTGTTAAAAGATGCCCCAAACTGAAGGCTGAATTAGCCTCTCCTTATGTTTTAAATGTGTATTTAAATTTTTCTTAAAAAGGAATTTGAATCACAGAATATCCTGAGTTAGAAAGCACCCACAAAGATAAGTCCAACTCCTTTTCCTGCAACAAGTGACGTTGAAAGTCTGCTACTTCAAAGAAGTTGAAATTTAATCAGAGGAACTATTTTCAAATATTTAGTAACTGTAGGAAGTACCTTTTTGACTGAGACAAGCTTTTAGATATTCCACCCAGGGGCAAAATTTCTACCTAACAGAAAAGATTTATCACTGATTAATCAGATTTGACAAGCTGAATTTAAAGGAATGAAACTTAAACAGAGCATCAGCCCACTTGGACACACATTTCCCGCTTTACCAACTGACAACTTAATCATGAGACAAAAGAAAAAAAACAAGTAAAATTCCTGACCTTCTATCAACAGAAATAATGTTAGGAAAAGATTTCAGGAATTAATTAAATGGGGGAACAAACCAGAATTAAAGATTAGAATTTTATCCTATTACAGATTTTGGGAACCATCTGAAAACACATTCAAGTCTGAAAATAGAGAATAAGAAAGTTAAATCGGTTTCTCATACATATATTCTGGGGTGAGATGTACTGTGGTTATTCCATAAGGGAACTAGATAAAATATTATATCGCATTAATAGTGTAACTATCTTTTACAAAGGGGAAAAACAGATCTTAAAATCTGACAGTACTTTTGTAAAGATAACTACGAGAGGCCAAATAGGATATGAGAAACAACCTGCAGAAATTACAAAAACTATTATTAATCCTTTTTCTAACAAATCAATAGCAAGAAACATGGTCTATTGACCATAAACAATATCAAAACAATATCAAAAATTAAAGAAACAAGAAAGCTACTTGAATTTCATCTGTATTGACATGGGAGAAGCATGGAAAAAAAAAAATTCTGTACCCATATTTTATATATATATATGTTACATCAGAGGATCTGTCTCAAACTGAACATTGTCAAAAATCAAGCAGACAAAATGGCTAGTTAAAAAGTCCTGGGACTAGATACCATACATTAAAGAATTCAAAAAGCCTAGAAAAGAGCTAACATAAGAACAATTTTTGAAATTAATCAAGAGGGTATAAAAAAGCCCAGAAATAACTAATATTGACATTCTTAATTACAAATAAGATGAGGCATTGGAAAATATGATTTATTGAAGGAGAATCAAAACAATTTTTATTCAAATATCTTAGGTCTTACTAATTCACGCCAGTTTTCTGAATGAGTCAATAAATTGACTCTGCTAGATCAGAGGTCTAGACAGGCCTTCAAATGGCATTTAACAAAGGTCTTCTAAAGTGATTCTTAGAGAAACACAGCTGACATTGAAAAAGGCCCTTACATAGAGGAATACCTAGTTACTAAATTATGAAAAAATCAGTGAGAAGGGAAAGAAGAGAGGAATAATTGAGCAGTTTCCATGGTGTTGGAAGATCATATCAGTGATGGTGTGAAGAAAGGGGCAACTGAATTAGTTTTCTGTTTCAGTATCATGAAAATATAAAAGTAGATGTAAAGAAAACAGTGTAAATGTTTTACTACTGCACAGGTAAATTTATAATTTTTCATGGCAGGGCATAGTGGATGTTAAAAATTTACATGTGTTCAAAAATAATAATTAAAAAAAAAAACCAAAACCAAAAAAATATTCAGGAAGAAGTATTAGAGTTGAAAAACACCGATCTCATTCTGGAAACTTCTAAGACATGAATTGCTAAGAAGCCATGACAAGTCTCTGAGACAGTATTCCTGTGCTGCTTTAAGTAAGTATTCCATAAACAGCCATTTTTGGTTATTGTAAGAAATGCGGTATTGGACTAAATGAACTTTTATTCTGATAGTATGCCAATACTTTCATGCTATTCTGCCAAAATAAAAAAGGTAACTGGCTTTTTTAAAGTAAGATTTCTCTATTGACTGAAAAAGACAGGGAGGTGCAATAGAGTTGGGAAATGATAGAACAATACTAAATATGTATCCTTACGTGAAATAAAAATATTATTCTAAAAAGAAAGAATACAATATAGAACAGCTGATTATACACAAGCATCAACAAAACTTACAGCTTTTCTGGTTTCCATCATCACTGTAAAATAAGGAATGAAAAAATTTTTATACAAACTTGGAAAAATTTATCATTACAATTCACAGGCCCATTCAAGAAGTCATAAAATAGGATATAAAATAATAAAGGTAAATAAAAAATTTGAAGCATATTAATGTCCTTAAAGTTATACCACTAGCCAGATGCAAATGAGAGATTAATTTTTAAATCTGTTCTTGGACTTTCAGCTTTTCTTGTCAGGATTTCTGAATTAAATATCTTTGAAATTGGAAAAAAACCTGGTGAGAAAAGTACAGTGCTGACAGTTTGTAATCCAGTTTTTTTTTTTCCTTTGCTTTTATTAAACATTAGCATAATTTGCTAGCAGAAACACATCTGTAAAACTCTTTTTATTTAGTTTTAGCTCTACAATTTAGTCGATTTTCTAAGGAATTGAAATGAGCATTTCACCAGAAAGTAATTAGAAAAATATCATATAAAAAGAACTGTACTCTATGTTGTAATTCTGACAAAATATATTGTGTTTTATAAATCCATTAAGGGAGCAAATTTTGCAGCCTGTACTGTTTTATCGTTGCAACAACCAGCCTCAGTGGTTTTTGTTGAAACAAATATATTTCTCCACTGAATGAACAGTGCTAGATGAATACCAAAGAATTTAACAATAATACCATAATTATGTCTGCTCTAGAGTTTTGTTCTGGTGAAGAGTAAAAAATATATTAAAAACTCAGTCCAAGAGAATTGTGACACAAAACCAGCAATGAAACACATGCCAATTAATATAAGCCCTTATTATTCAAATTCCACTCTTATGATCTGGGCAAATTATAAAACTCCTCCTTTGTACTGTGGTGCCTTCTCAAAACACATCTGGCAGTCCCCAGGCATTCAGAGAGTGCGAGGACAGATTGCTGTCTATTGTGCTCACTGTTGACAAGGAAGCAGTTTGCAACTCCTTTGGCATTTGGCCCTACTCACACCCCTAATTCAGCACAGCAGAAGTTGGTAAACAGACCAGAGCAGCAACTGCTGAGGCCACACACAAACATAGGGGTCGAGATTTCTCCTGCTCCTGCGGCCCTTAATCTACATGTGGCATTAGGCCATCCCAAAAACTATCAGTGTTCCAGCCATATCCACTCTCTCAGGGCCTAGAGCAAGGACTGTTAACACCTGAAGCAGAACTTCCCACATGGTTTCCTTTAGCAAGAACTTACGTGCACAAAATCACTCGGAATTAAAGCAATAACCATTTAAGTGGGGATGATGAAAGAATCTGCCTTAAAGCCACATTGTGTCTTTTAACCAAAATGTAAAGGCATGTTTACGCAGCTGCAGCAGTTTTCATCTTATCTTGCTCCGTTTATTTTTCTCGACCACTTCTTAAATTTGATTTCTCAACTGTACTTGCAAAAACTGTTCTAATTAATAACTTGTGATACATTTCTGTGGAGCTCAGAGTAATAAGGCTCTCATCAAGTGTGATGTGACCACTACTGTAGTGGTCTAATCTTTATTGAAAAATAAATCTGGAAGTGAGTACCGTTGTGTTATAACATCTTCTTTAGAGATGTGCAGAGAGAGAGGATTTTTATTTTGGAATTTTTACTAATTTGATTTGTCTAGCTCTTAAAAAAAAGAGGGAATGTTTGAATTTTGATTTCTTATTCAACTAAAATGATAGATCTAGGGAGCAGCAATTTAGTCTTTAGTACTAGCTTTTACTAGTTTTGTTTTCCTTTTTTAGTTAAAGTAAGGACGTCATTCACATAGTACCTATTCGCACACCAAAACTTTTTACCCATAAAAATTAGAATTTGCAAAGTGATACTGTTAGGAAGACCTCATGGCTACAGCAGGCTAATTATTTTCTGCATATAAGAAAATAATCATTAAATACCTCATATAATTAGGAAGAAGAAATACCCCTTTCACTTCTAAGGAAGGAAAGGGTCTAAGGAAGAGGAGACAGTGGATAATGTTCCTATATTTTAAAAATACAAAGAAAACCAATGTCATTGAAATTGCACTATAAAAAGCAACATTTGCCTGTGAAATGTAAGGAACCCACCTCTGACACTGTGGTGGGATGACCTTGGCTGAATTCCAGATGCCCACCTAGCTGCTCTCTCACACCTCTCCTCTACAGGACAGGAGTGGAAAGAAAGATAGAAGGTTTCATGGACTGAGATAAATGAACCTCACAAGAATAAATAGACTAATAAATAGATAGGGGAAAATTAAACGTATTGCCAGTTATAAATACAGTAGGATGGTTAAAAAGAAAGACAAAACTAAACTCATCTTCCTTCCTTCTCACCCTTCCTCTTAGGCTCAACATCACTTCTTTACTCATTTTCTCCACTACCTCTTCCCTCGATGCACAGAAGGGGAATGTCAGGATATGGGTCAATCCTCTCTACTTCTCCTTCCTCCTCATTCTGTTCCCCTCTATCAGAGTGAGGGGTGTCACTCCCATGGGATACAATCCTTCATGAACTGCTCAAGCATGGCTTCTTCCTGCAGGCCACGGTTCAAGAACTGGTCGAGGATGGAACCTTTCCAAGCAGTAAGTTGTTCAGGAAGAGACTGTTCCAGAGTGGATCCCCCATGGTCTGCGACTCCTGCCAGGGACCTGCTGCTTCATGTGCTCTCACAGGCTGCACGTTCCTTCAGAGCAAGGCCACTTGCTCCAGCAGAGGATCATCCATGGATGGCCATTTGCTCCACCATGGATCTCCATGGGCTGCAGGGGCACAGCTGCCTGGCCTTAGTCTGCAACACGGACTGCAGAGGAATCTCTGCTCTGGCTCCCAGAGCACCTCCTCCCCTTTCTCCTTCACCGACCTTGGTGTCTGAAGGGTTGTTTCTTTCACATTGGCTCAACTTTGGCCAGCGGGTTGCTTTTGGAGCCAGCTGTGTCTGGCATGGGGAAGCTCCTAGCCTCTTCTCACAAAGTCTATGGATCTATGGAATTTTTTCCTAACAACATGATAACCATATCTCATTAAAGATAGAAATTAAACTTAAAAAAAAAAAAAATTTAATCTGTACATCCACAAGCTCCACAGTTCAATATTCTGTACAGGTCCACTACAAAATATATTCAATTAATTCAATATTTCATAGCCAGCTATTTACCATAATCATTAGCAATAATACAAAAGAATAGTTATTATGCCTCAAAATTGATTTATAAAATTGTTTCAAGGTCATATTCACAGAAGAAAGAGAAAATATTTTTCCATAAACATCATGTTTTGGGTATTGATTTATTCCATTAACAAGATTTTTTTTCTTCATGTTATCCCTCCCTAGATGAACCAGTTACACCCATTTAATATTTGTTGCCACGATATTTGTCAAATTATACATCTATTAATTTAAATGTTATTTTCCATTTCAAGAAGTACAATCAATAAAACTGCACAGTAACAATGTCTGATCTCAATTGTTTCATCAATTTTGCTCATCTTGTACAACCTTTTAAAAACTGCATGTTGAAGCATTTTAAACCAACATACTGCCAGCTAAGAACAATATTAAGGACTTATATTTTCTGCAAGACATAATTAATATTCAGAACTCCAATCTATATGATTTACTGCTATGAGTGGCAAGAGATTGCACAAATTCTATGTCCTATGAAGGTATGTATACATATCTTAACGCCTGTTTTGCGTTTAATGGCAGAAATAAGGTTAAAAAATATGCCAACTAACTCTACAAACCACTGCCTTCTCCACATATGGCTGACCAGGTCTCCAATGCCATGACTGACTCAGAGATGAACTTGTTGAAAGAGGAATTTTCCTCATAAGACTGTTTCCATACTTTTTCCAGCTGTGAAGAGTTCATTTTCTCTTTAAGGGTTTGCCACAGCACTTTAACCCTGTAGGTCTTTAATTTTACTCCTATTGTCAATGGATGCTTGGTGTACCATTTTTGGTGGTACCACTTGCTCTCTGCAGCCAGAGGTCAGGAGCCCTGGACACAGTGAGAAGTATGATTAGGATACCACAGCAGGCCCTGGCAAGGAGACCTGGCTGGAAGACTCCAGGACTGCTCAGCCTTGGGGATGATGCACCACAGGGCATGGTTCCCAGATTAAAATGGAGAAAACACAGCATGTGCTCAAAACACAGATCTGGAGGGAAAATGCTCTCATCAAGGTCTTGCAGTCTCTCTCTGAGGCTGGGGCAGGCAAAGGCAATATCCTTGCCTGTAGGTGGGATCAAGAAGCTCTTTCATTAAGCTGAAAGAAGGGGCCAACAAGAACCTTGTGAAATTAAGCAAAGTCCTACACCTGTGGATGAAGAGTCCCTTGCAGTGACAGAGGGGTGATGGTTTTTCCAAAGCAGTTGTTGCTTAGAGACTGGTTAGGCAATCAGTGTGCTGCTGGTGTTGATCGCTTCTTCACCACTTCTTTGTTTTTGTTTTTCCTCCTTCTTTTCCCTTCTCCCCCTTCCCAGTTATTAATCTATCTTTATCTCAATCCACAAGTTTTTGTCTCAATTTTGCCCCTCCAATTGTGTCCCCCAACCCACTGCTGGAGAGTAAATGAGGCTGGGTGGGAGCTTGACTGCCAGCTGGGGTCAAGCTGTCGCAAACCCGCTGCCCAGAGTAGGTCGTGCAGTCCTGGATGGTTTTGAGACTTAACTGAACAAAACCTTCAACAACTTGGTCTGACTTCAAAGTTGGTCTTGCTTTGAGCAGGAGGTAGGACTGAAGACCTCATGAGGTCCATTCCAGTCTGACTTGTCCTGTGATCCCATGTTTTGCAGTTATTGTAAATCAACATAGGGGTGTGTCACTAATGGAGAGAGCTGATACTAACAGACTGACTTGATCACAGATATCTACTGGTTTATGCAACTAACTGCTTTTTAAGAGAAAACCAAACAAATAAACAAAGCAGCACAGACATATAAGCAAAAGAGATTTGAAATATAGTAATATGTCTAAGCAGATGAGCATCTTTCTGGCCATATCTCCAACCTCAAATTACTTGCATTGCAAATAAATCAAGGAAATACTGATGTAATATGGTATGATGTGATATGTATATGTTATCATAAAATAAATAGTGGTAAAGAAAAGTTAAAACCCAGTGTTTGTTACGTAAGATATGTTAGAAAGGTAGGCTTATATGCATAAGCTTCCGTTTCCTATTACTCAGTCATGATGGAAACAGAAAAATCTTATGATTACATTTAACAGCAGACATCAAGTACCTCGCTCTCAGTCTTTCCCAAGAGAAACCACCTACTGTTACAAAACCCTTAATGTAGTTACTTAGAATGTCATTATGCAACAGCAAATGCATATAGATTATTTGTTATTTAGACAAATAAAAAAAAGTTACTGTTTCTCACAGCTCACAGCATCAGATACATACATTTAGTGATTCGTTGGTGGGCTTGGGGGCTTTTTTTGCCTTCTCTTTTTTGAACTTTCAGAGTCTGAATGAAAGTGGGAGACTTCTGGATTACTATTTAGTTATCAGCAAAGAAAACCATAAAATAAATATGCTCTGCTAACAGTCTCTGAATAAATTATCTCATCATTTTTAGCAGGAGAATAACTGAACACAACTTCGGAGGAACAAAAAAATAAGGAATAATCTCTTCCTTCAGTTCTCGCTCTCCTAAGAAGAGATTTGATGTTCAACAAGACAGGGAAATTATTTGTCTCACAGGCTTTTTTTCTCTTTGACTTTCATCAGGACTCTGTAGATAGCAAAGCTTACTTAATCTCTTCTGTTCCTCCCAGTCTTCACTTTTGCTTCCTAGTCTTGTTATATTTGTCATTTCTCCCTGCTCCTTTAAAAAATGAACAGATAGTATTTTCTGTTTCTGTACCCTACAGAAATTCTAAGCCACTGAGGTCCAGTTGTTCAGGTCTGAGATACAGTAAGGGCTGCTTTGCCTTGTATAATCCTTGTTTTAGGGACACATTTTGACATTATGAAATAGTGATTTTGGGTGTGAATGCTCCCCAAATAATCCAACTAAGTAGTACACACACCTTATTTTTAACCAAAAGCCTACTTTGTGCATTTTAATGATCGCAACTCAATTTAATTAGTGTTGCTCTATTTTTTTTTTTTGTCTCCAGAAGTTCCTGAATTTCTTTTACCTGCATTTTTAGTTTTCTGGTCTCTTCTTCCAAGCTTTGTTTTTCTGCTTCTACTCGCTCTCTCTTTCCCCATTCAGAGGCATTCTCATACTGCATTCTTTCCAGCTGGGAAGGTTCAGGGTAGGAGAAAGAATAACCAAAAAAGAAAAAAGAAGAAAGAGGAATAATCTGATTAAAAGCCCCTGGTTTTCACTGGGTGAGGCTAATGGCTTCACCTCAGAGTAAGGTGAGCACCTTAGAAATCAACTCAAGGTGTAAGGTTTCCATGTTTCATAAAGTTAAATATTTGAATTTGAGAAGAAAATAACCAAGACAGTCAAATTTTCATCAAATATACCTTCAGAAAGTAAAGCATAGATAACTTTTTATACAGTAACTGGTAACAAAATCCTATTCTTTTTCTGCTATTTATGGAAAAATAGCATTAAAAATTAATAAAATATTTTAAATAACACTGAGACTGATTTTGGTTTGACAATGTCGAAGTTCACTTTCTCCACAAGAAAAAAAAGTCAGCATGCTTTTACTCTGTTTACAATTTAGAAGGATTGTAATAAATGTTCATTAAACTGAAGAAGTTCTAAAGTATGTCTTCAGTACTACATACAGCTATCCTCATAATCAGAAAAAAGATTTTTAAGTTTTCCTGCCAATCTTTTTCTTGTGGTTACGATTAATAGTCTTAAGGGAAATATTATCTTTTCTGGCCAATGCTGTAACCTTATTTTAGGATAACTTTATTAATTTGTTAATCAAATCCATATATAGGGAGAATTAAATATATCAACAAAAAGACACATTACTAAGCCATATAGAGTAATTATCAGAGAACTGATTTATTCTTCAGAGACAACTACATAGGGGTTTTTGTCAAGGCTGCATTAAATACTGCTCAGACTTCAAATGAAAAAATGGTAAAGTGAATTTGTTTATAACACCAACCAGGTACTTATCAGGTTCTAAAGGATATTTATCAGAAGATTATTATTGACAAGGACTTACTGTAAACAGGTTATTATTAACTGGTTCTTAACAAGAGATTAAAAGAGATTAATATAGATTAAAAACTGTGAAAATAAAAGGTTCCAGTTCTTTTAACTGAGGTGAAGAAAAGAAAACAATTGCTAATATATTTAAAAAAAGGTCAAAATTTTGAGATCATTATACAATTTTCAATTCTGTGAGAACTGAAATTGATAGTTTGATAAAAATAGAGACTGAAAATATTGTGAGACACGTCATTGAAGAAACAGGATATCCGTGCCAACAAGGCTTTAGAAAGAGCCATAGAGGTGTACTTTTTTAGTTCTGTTGGTTACTTTTATTCTAAAATCAACTTCTAGCAAATAATGACAAGGTCCTGAATGCGGAGCAAAGAGTATGAGCTGTTACAGCAGAGGAAAAACATAGTTCTGACCCTGTGAATAGTAACAATGTCATTATCTAGCTAAAACGAATTGCAAACTTGTGTGTTCCCACCTTATTTCTCAGTAAAAAAAAAAAAAAATTTAGAAACCAAATAAAGATAAAGAGGCTCATTCAGATTTTCAGAGGACAGTAAAAGTGATTGTTCCACTCTGCTCTGTACTGGTGTGGCCTCACCTCAAGCACTGTCTGCAATTTTGGGCACAGATCATCAAACTGTTAGAGTGGGTCCAGAGTGATAGACTACAACTTGCTAAGTCCAATGCACAAGTAAATGTTTGGTGCTCACATGTTCCTAATGAGGTCTTTAAAATCTGTCCACTAAATTTCTTCACAATAGTTGGAAATTAAGTAATCACATACCCCTATTTAGCAGCAAATATTATTTCTTCCCCACCAAAATTATGCAAGTTGTTTGAATACTCTCTACTGGACTACAATTGCAAACCCCATATTTTTTCCTAAATAAATATGCAGGCATATTTATTACTGCAAGTATTCATGGAAGTTCTGGAACATGAGAAACCCTCTCTTCTTGCAAAGCACCTGCCAAAATACACAGCTGAAATTCTAAGCCTGAAAGTTCACCTTTTCAGTGTTGACACTAATCAATACAAATTCATTTTTGTCAGACATCAAATAGAGAGAAATCACAAAACCATCCAAGGTTGAATTTCAGTCAAGAAATTAAACAGAAGATGACTATCACATGAAGATCTGATGTCAAAATAGATTTATTTACCTACCTCTGTCTGTAAAACTTCTATTCATTGCACCCAAGATGCAATTATGATACATTTACATATTTAACTGTCCTGATTTCAGCTAGCATAGGAGTTCATTCTCTTCCTAGTAGCTGGTAATGTGATATGTTTTGAATTTAGTATGAGAATAATGTTGGTAACGGAGGTTTTCATTGTAGCTGAGCAGTGCTCACACTAAGTCCATGTGTTTTCAGCTTCTGGTACTGCCCTGCCGGCAAAGAGGCTCGGGCTGCACAAGTGGACAGCTAACCCAAAGCAGCCCCAGGGATATTCCATTCTGTATGATGCTCTTGTGTGGAACACCAGATTCTGATTTATAAAGGAAAGTGAAAGCTTAAGAAAAAATTGCAACATGTGAAAAAATCTTGAGATCTTTAATTTTCCATTAAAATGTGAATATTTTCTTTCCATAAAATGTCTGCGCAGACTTGCGCTGAATTTCACTTTTTAATAGGAAGACCAGAATAATGGTGGAAGCATAGAATGAGGTCAAGGTAGTGTCAATGAAGTGGATAATTGCAAAGGTGAATGGTGGAAATGAAGTACAGTGTACTGACCTTTTGAAACTGGATAATTACATCTTAGAACTAACCTACACCATTTTATGACTAACATGAAAGGCAGGACCCTGAAACAAACAGACAAAGGAACTCCACCTTGTACAGTTCATTAGCAGGAAAATCTTAATGCTCTTGTTCAGTTTAAGGCAATATAACAGTGGTTGAGACTCCAAAAGATTCATTGAAACAAGATTTTTCTCCTTCCCCTTAGTCAAGAAAAGAGAGTAGGATGAAGGACAACAATTAAAGTGTAACAAATGCAAAAAGAAAGATGATGAACAGGAAGCATAGCAGTCAACATGATTTCAGACAGAAAACAGAAGAAATTCCACACACCCTTCAGCTTAGGTTTTTTTTTTAGCGCAAAGATTTGTTAGCTTCCTATAAAACTTGGAAAAGGTATGAAAGTGTATTTAGAGAATTACGATCTTCAGCTTTTTAAAAGAAGTATTTAAAATAGAGTTGGACAAAACACAAGCATTATGTTAAAAAACCTGCAGTTTTGATCTGATCTGACTTGACAATGATGACAGAAATAAAAAACTGCAAATCCAACCATAAATTCTCCCTGCAAAATTTTTCTTTTCCAAAACTGTCATTTTCTGTACCAAAAGCATGTTCTGTGAAAGATTACCTACACATCTCAAATAAAAGCTGATTTGATTGAAAATAGAAGAGTTTTATTTATTTAATTTTTTAATTTCCAATCTGAACCTTACACAACCACAGCAAATCATTAGCTTCTAATGCCATCTGTCTTTATACTAGGAAATCTGCAGGCAAGCTGAATGAGGCCTACAGGCTTGTGACCCAGAGAGGCAAGAATTCCTGTTTAAACTAGTGACCTTGGGCAGCCTCACTTAAGTACAAATGTAAAACATCTACTTCAGTTTGTGCAGATCAAAAACGAAAATTTAAAATCAATATGCTTTTTTTTTTGTCCTTAAAATGACTGTGCATGGCTTTTTTCATGTTCCAAAGCAAGATAAATGAACACATATTTTCAGGATTCTTGATATCCTCATTGTATTGTGCATAGAGGTAATTTCCATTAATCAATGCTCCAAATAATTCTACAGAATTTAAGCAAGAGGCATATTAAACTGAAAATTTAATGAGGCACAGGTTGATTATGAATTTAGTACCATGGCACTCTCCTAATAAAGAAAACCTATTTAAATAACCATAAATCTTCATAAAGTCATAAGTGAATTTGATTCTTACAGATTTCTTCCCCAAAGTTACTCAGAAAACTCAGCACATGAAGCAAATTTTCCTTTTCTGTAACTCAGACAGGAATACCGTCTCTCAAAAAACGTCATATCCAACAGTCTTTTCAAATTCAGAGCCAAGAACTCAACAGTTGTGCAGTTTTACCAGCCATCTTTCAAATTATTGCACATTGACAGGAAATGCAAGGACAGAGAATCTGCCCTTTCACTGTGGTAGTTTATGAGATGTCATCAACTTCTAAAGTATGGAATGTCCTTCAGCTGCTAGAAGGAATGGCAAACATGCAGCTTCCTTAAATATGGCACCTAGGTAGAATGGACCAAATGGACTGAAAACCAAGCTCTGCCTGAGGAGCAAGAAAACATCAAGCAAAAGCATCACATTTCTTCATTGAATTAATTGTGAAACATCATTACAATTCATAACATAGTTGTACTGGATCTGAAGATATTTTATCAATGGTTTAAATGAAATGGTATCAAATGCTTAAAGACAGTCTCTCAGCACAATTGGGAGAAAAAAGTCTCAGCACAATTGGAAGAAAAAATTTCTGTGTTGGAGGATCGGGAAAAATACAGGCAGAAGCATCTTCAAAGAGATACACAAGACAAGAAAATAGTTATGTTGATTAATCTTGTTCTCTTAAATAATTTTCAGTTTTAGCTCAGCTGTATCTATAGAACTTGGAAGATGACAGTGGTTCCACTGAAACCACTGAAACTGAGTAAGGTGTAAGAGGAAGGTGGATTTCACATAAGCAAGACAATCATGTGCAACTGGATAGAAAACAATTCCAAGAATCTTTGTTACTTGCAAAGTAACCCCTATTTTGTTGGGGTATAGGGGAGGGAGTCTGTCTTTTTTCGGTTTTTAAAAAATTATTTTCTATTTTTTTTTTTGTTTGTTTTGAGATTTCTACTGCTAGAAGTCTGTAAGAATATGAGGAAAACTGCCAAAGCTCCTAATGTCTTAAAGAAAACTCATCAACTTTCCTGCTTCCAAGATCACCACTACTGTATGCAGGTGTGATGTTTGCTGGCAAGAAAAATTATTCCTTAGCATTTGTGACACTGGGCAGTTTTGCAATGATTATTTACAGTATGTCTGACATTTTCTAGAATTTTTTTCTTTTTTTATCTAAAAGGTACAATCAAAGACTACCAGAATCCATAGCACTCCTTCCACAGGCAAAGGAAGACTAATGTTGGCTACCTTTTTATTAGACAAATGCTTCAACGCAGGAAAAGAAAATTACTGTTTTTTTTCTTATTGTATGCAAGTCTGCCAAGAACACCATTTAGTCCATCAGCAACTATACTGAAAGCATGATAAATTTATTGTGCCTGACAATATCTTGAGACACCAAGCCCTGCAACAAATTGAACTTTTAAATGAATGCTTATATTCATAACAATGTCTAGCACCAGCATATTTGGTAATCAAATATTTCTTCCTCCTGGTTCTACTCAAATGCTTAAGTCTACTGCAAACTCATAGCATTGCCATTAAATGGAAAGTTGCTGATTTACCAGTACTATTTTTCCTCTCCCCTAGTCTGCACACAGAGGAAACTCTTTTATGTGTGTGACTTATTTAACAGAAGTGATTTATGCAGGAATATAAGTTATCCATAGATATATAAAACGTTTTACGCATGAAACTTTACAACACTCAGAAATAATATATGCAGAGAGGAACATAGTGAGGTGGGGAAAATTACCTTTGATCTTACAGATCTTTCTTTCCATGTTGAATCTGGCACTGCTTTTATCAGTTTCTTGTAAGTTAAATTTCATATGGACATTGTATTAAATTAAAATTAAACATCTCCTGTTCAGGAGAATCTATTATTCATTCAAGGAAAACACATTTTCTATCAATGACTACTATAGAAAATTATCCATAATGCCTATCCAAAATTCTACTTTCACCAATTCTTGGTAAATAATTGAATACTTCAGAAGAAGTACCTTTACCTATCTAAACATTTGAGATCAATAAAGAAAATACCAACACATCATGCACTCATTTCTACATTAAAATTATGCAGGGTTTTTGTGTTTGATCTCATTTTAAACAAGAGATATTTACATTTTCCATGTGGAAAAGCTAAGCAAGATGACTAAAAAATACTGGAAGATTCTTGCAGTATCTCAGAAGGGATAAGGTTGGAAGGGACCACAGTGGGCCATCTGGGCCAACATCCCTGCTCAAGCAGGGTATGTTAGCCAACATTTTCATGCATCCAAAACAATTTTGAAAATTATATAGGAAAAAAGTTAAAACCACAAAGGACTGTTATAATGAAGATATAAAATCACATGCTATAAATAAAGTAGCTGATAGCCATAAGATATAAAGACAATTTTGTCAAGTAGATATTCTTGTAGGCTTGCCAGAAAAGCATGAATGTTTGCATGAATATTTAAAAACAAATAAGAGTGGGATTATTTTTTCGGATACATTTTGTGCTGTTCTACTATTCTCAGTGTTCTACTGTGATATAAGCCAAATGTTAAACCATTTGTAGGCTGTCTTGGAAACTAAGGGACTTTCACCCATTGTTTAAAACAAACAAATACAAAAATGCTGTTTTCATTTTTTATAGCCAAGCGATATAATAAACATATCCACATGTCCTGATCAGCCAAGTCACTAATGCACATGAAAGATGAACCATGTACTTTATTATCTTCCAGAATCGAATTCAACAACCTGTAATTCAAAATGCAAACCTCCTACATTACCAGTCCATACAAATACTTGTTATTTTTTTTAAGAGTAAAGTGTGTTTCAGCTGAGAGAAACACAGAAAAAAAAGATTCCTTCATTTTTCAGTGGAAAATGTACACTTGATAATTATGAGCAGTAATGCATCTTCTATATGCAAATTTAATTAGTGAAAACAATAAAAATAATAAAAACTAAACATCAATATCTTCACTTACCTTTCAAATTGGAACAGAGGACCAGCCTCATCTCAGTGTTTATTGTTGATGCAGCTTTGTCTCATATTTGCTAATATAAATATATCAATATTTTACCACCATTTCTGGTTGGGGAGCCCTCATATTGTCTAAAAGGTAGTAGGCCACATATTTGCGTACCTCAAAATAAAATATTTGTGTAAGAACCATTTCTTAATTTTGTCTTTAATATTGATATTGACTGAATTTCTACGTAGCCTAGATGAAATCCTTGTGAGTACATTCTCCAGGCTGAAATGGAAAGTGCTCTGGTTCAAGTCTCTCCCCGACTTTCTGGGCATCCTCATGGAAACCCTCTGAGATACTTGTGGGTATCTGCTGCTGTCACA
Source organism: Picathartes gymnocephalus (assembly GCA_013390045.1). Taxonomy (NCBI): domain Eukaryota; kingdom Metazoa; phylum Chordata; class Aves; order Passeriformes; family Picathartidae; genus Picathartes; species Picathartes gymnocephalus. The sequence goes on along the minus strand of WEKY01004816.1, from coordinate 77,853 downwards.
TAAGGAACCATTGAAGTAACTGCGCCTTCACCACCAGAATTTGTTTAGACAGAATAAGTGCCCCCTCAGGAAAAATGAAAACTTAGGTTTCTAAATTAGGAAAAAAAATATTAAATCTGTAATCTGTTCCTCCTACATTTTGAAAGATTTGCCATAATAACTAGTGACCTTTTTTTCTACAGCTAGTTTATCTCTCAGTTACAAATATATTATCTATCAAGATAATGGGAATTTTCCAGAATTTCCCTGAAATTCTCCTCTCTTCACCCATAAGATGAATGTGATAAGTGCGAGCTATTTACTCACTGAAAAAAAATTAATTACAATTACCAATAATAAATGGTCCATCAAGTCATTCTTCCTTTAAAATCATTACTGTTGTTTAGAAACAAATACTCATATTCTCTCATTTTTTATATACCCAACCCATAGATAATTTCATGGAGATCTTACAATATGGGGCAACAGTAGAAGGACTTTATTTTCCATCTCTGTCTGGGACTAAGACACTCATCTCTGGCTCACACCACAAAGGCCTTGACAGTACAGACCACTTGGCTTTTCTAACCTTCCCCAAACCACCCCAATTCTAGTCCCACTCCAGTAGCACCCCTAAGCATTCTCTTTTGCTCAACCCTAACCCAAACTTTTGTCTCTGTCTGGGGCAAAGAACCTCACCTCCAGAATTTCTGTCAGCATCACTCACAACTTCGCCTGCTCTGTATTTCTCATTTTAGCAATTGTTCAGCTATATTCCCCTCCTACTTCTATGGCTTGCTGTGTTACTTTCAAAAGTAACACTCATGGTGTAAAATGTACCAACAACGACATCAAATGCCACTTACTCAGCTGCACCAAGCAGATGCTTCACTAGCTTACTGCAGTAACTCTACAAATGTACTAAATGTCCCCTTTCACTAAGGTCTTTCAGACTATCCAATATCAGCTTTCTATTTGGGTTCCTTTCCAGCCTACTTCATACTAACCACTTCCAAAAGATTTCCCAGCTCCTGGAAATTGCCCAGAAGTCTTTCATTCTTCCCTGTACAAATCTGAAGAGAGTGTCTCAGAGTAATTCCTGACTGCAGAAAAAAAACTTGAAGCATTGGTTCCAACATGATTCAAGTACTATTTACTCAAAACTTTAATATTAGGCATCCTTTAAGTAGCCTTCGACTTGAAGGCTAATTTTTTAATAATGACAAAACCAGTCAGATTCAAGTGGTTTTTGTACTTCCCATAATTAGAAAGAGAGGCTGAATATAAAATCATTTGAATGCACTGGACATCTTCTTGCAGCATACCTTTTACTGCAGGCTATTCAAATTATCTTGTTGTTGTTGTCGCTGTTGTTGTGTTTAGCAAAATATTGGTGCTTAGATAACCATGACCTTACATAGAAATGACATGTACAAGATGTTGTTTGCTATATTCCTAAAAGGAAATGATACTTGAGATGGGACTAACATGACTAAATTATCAAACCACTTTTCCTTTCTTGACTAGAGATGAACATAGTAATTAGAGTTCTAACCAAGATTAATATAAATGGACATTATACAGTGGTTTAGGTGAATTTAAAATGTTCTCTAGTCTCAGTCAAGGAAATAAGTCACATTTCAGCTAATCCCTTGGAGAATACTGCTTGAAATTTATGAGGGACACATGTCAAACAAAACTCTCAAAGCTTGACAAGCCATCGCTCATGTGGAGACTGAGAATTCCAATGTACTAACAAATGACTATTTCCTTTTGCTACTACGCTAATCCAAGGAATACATAAGTAAAAATTCCCATATTAACTAATAATCAACTGATCTAATGACTGTAGCTCAAATCAATTAGAAAATAAAAATAATTTTAAAATCACACTTTAATATTTATGTTTCACTAACAAGCAAGGTAAAACTCGAGCATTTGACATTTACAGCAAAGGGTTCCATTTGTTTGCTTTACAAACAGTAGCATGCTTTTCTTGTAGTTGATTGGATTATGACAGAACACAGCAGGGGTGACAGTGGTAATAGAATAAACAAACTGTGTTAAAAATCCTAAGTAAATGGCAAAGATTGTTTTAAGCATAGGGATTACAGTTGATATTTTTCCTAATATAATTTGAAATCTCAAAGGGCAGATGATTTGGGGCATCCTTAAGCAAAAAAATATGAAGTAAAGCAGGAACTTTCATCCTGTAATTTTCCTCACTGACATCTTAGTTTTATGAGAGGGAAGGAGGCGGGTAGGACTCCTCACTGTGTGCTGAAAAGTTCAATGCCAGACATTCTGTTTTGTATTACAAAAGAAGGTAGAATAGGCCCCTGCTGAGAATTTTTTTTTAGTGACTCCTGAAACTTGTTATTAAACTCTGCTTAATTCCCTTTTCATCCAAGTATTGCAAGACTGAAGTTTCCCAGTTTAAGTTTTTATGATCTGTTTATGTGTTTATGATAGTTTACTTCTCTTACTAGTGTTCTTATCAGTGGGAGGGGACCATGTATGTATGTGGCTTTTTGGTTGTTTTTCCTACTCAAACCTAATACAACAAGCTTCTTCCCAAAATAAGGAACACAGACTAAGCCCTGAGAGACCTGAGACTGACTAATGCAAAACCTCCTTTTAATAGCAAGATAAAAAATAGGTTTCTATGCCTGTGAGTAGAAATACATGTACAGACTTTAATGGAAGCAAAAATGAGCTTCTATTTTATGGAAAGAAATGACCAGACCAATTAAATTTTAATTCCTAACTTTCAGAGCAATAACAATTTATATATCATTTACAGAAGATAATTATTATATTTGGTATTTTTACAGATAAGCAGCATAAAAACTTAATTGCAGTCCTTCAAATAGTTATCTACTGCTGTGTGTTTAGGTAGTAATTATTAGTAATTAATTTAGGAACTAGAATATACCATAAGCCATTCTAATAAGTACTGTAAAATGTATTTTCCTCAAAAAATACAAGGATTTGTCATAAGAAGATGAATGCAGATGTGCAGAAAATCATCTGGGAAAAAAAGTAAATAATGCAATGGGTAATTTATTTGTTTATTTAATTAATTAATTTTGAAATTTTATTTGCTGTACAGAAGGTCAATAACTCTTTTGTTTACAACCAATTTCTTAGCCAACTTTCCATCCTCACTTTATATTGTTGAATTTAGACAAATGTATAGCTAAATAAGGAACTGTAAGGAAACAGAAAAATCAATAATGGTCAGCATGATTAGGAAACACTCAAAACAAGTCCAAATTGTCCTCAGTCTCAAGAATTTCCTAGACTGTATGGGTATCAGATGTCGCAGATCAGAACACTGTTCAGCCCAATTGAGAAATTATTAAATTAATAATATTAAAGGTATAATAAGAATGCTAATTGATAGATCAGGAAATAAAATACTAACTAAGCTTACAGTACATTTTTTAATGTAACTGCTAATTAATCATAAGAAAATACATCAAAGTGGCAGTAACAGTCAAAGCATCTACATTTAACTTAGGGACTACATAGTTCACTTATCTTACAGATGAGGACTGTTGAATTTTCAGATTAATGGTCAAGGGATGCTGGGAATAGGATGTTTTCTGTACCTGGAGGTCTCTACAAATAAATACATGTCAGATTACTAGAATACTAAGTAGTGTGAAACCACAGTAGAATTTGTAATCATTACTTTCCTGTAGGAAAAGCATCCATACCAACATAATTAATTAAAACTTGCAAGTTTGATTTGACATAATGTGAAATAGTCAGGAAAATCAAGATGGCATCAAGGTTCCTTAATGAGTACCAGACTATAATACCAATGTTACTTAAAGTGCAGATAAATTGCACCATAATACACCAGATGCTAAAAGCTGTCATGTTCTGACGCAGTGAGCTTTATCGTTAAGCATTAACAACCTGTGCTAAAAGGGACAGATTAAACCAGTATTCAAGCTTTTTTTCTCTTCTGAACTATAAGTTCAACAGGATTCAAGAAATAGAGGAGATGAGCTTGTTCAAAGAAATTTAAAAGTGCTGTGCTGCTTAGAGTTCAGGTAAATATAGTATAGGACATTTCTCCATACAGCTCTCCTTTCAGAGTAAGAACCTGAAATATACAGCTGTAGTCACTTGATCTAGATAAGCAATTATGTAAGATAATTTCTGCAGAACAGTGGTCTGGTGGCAGGTGCTGGTAGCAATGGTTCTACTGCTTGCAGCTTACATGGCATGTCTTCTGTTTTATCTGAGCCACACCGACAATAAAACATCATACTGGCATTCTGAAGTTACAAGTGTCCCTGAAGAATCTTCTCTTACAATTCCCAATCACCTGTTAGTACACAGTCTAAGAATTGATCTAAAGTTCACTGACACTGGCAGATTTCTCATTGATTTCAAGGTATTAGTCATGCTCTTACTTGAAGAAGTATCCAGTACGTCACTGATGTGAGCATGGACAGTTTTGCCTCAAAAACAATGGAAGGAAATGATCTAAGGCTGTTTTCCCAATCAAGCCTTCTCCTAAATTAGATTGTTAATTTTTAAATGACACATTGCTATCCTTATCCAGGTAAGGATAGAAAAAAATAACGGAATGACTAAGAGAAAAATGCTTCTATCATTAATTAAATACCTTTAATGTCAGACATTAAATTCAATTTTCAACATTCTACCTGTCGTTACATTTAATTCTTCAGTGGTTTGTTTCTTTTTTCAAGTAATTTCAGCCCAGGTTGATTTTATGTGGATGAATAACAAGTAAGCACACTTGCAGAAATATTTACTTTAACAACAAAATGGATGCTAAAATATAATACCAAAAGGTAATTTCAGGATATTTAAACATATATTTAAAATTAGATATTAAAAAGCCTTTTGGTTTGTTATTTTTTTTAAATTATACACTGCAAAGAATTAATTTCTCATAGAGAATTTTGGGCATTTCAATCTGAACTATGAAAAATTCTTTTCATTAAAGATGCAATCATAGAATCATAGAATGGCCTGAATTGGAAGGAACCTTGAAGATTATCTATATCCAACCCCTGATCCTGGGAAGGAGCACCTTGACTAATCCCTAGGACCAGATCACTTCATGTACACAAACACACAGACACATACATACTATCTATAAGGGTGTGCATTTGCACATTCCTCCCTCATCTTCTTCATTTCATCACCAAGTTACACTTTCTGCCAGTGGCAGAACAACAGGCTAAACGACATCCTCAAATGATGCTATTCTGGCATGGTGTTCCTCTCACAGAAAATCTATGCGCAGAAATATGTGTCAGTATGCACACACATGTTTCTTCTGAACATACACTCTCACAGAAATAACTTTTCATCTCTCAGTTTCCTTAAATAAAAAATAAACAAAAAATAATCCTGGTCTTGTTTGGTATTTTCATTGCAAAATGTGTAATGAAGACAGAGAAAATATTGGGAAATATGACTCAATAGAGTTTAAATATCTTGTCAGAAGCCAGTATGGGCAAAAAAGTCAATGAAACTGTAGACATATCCTGCACTCTCCAAATTAGATTTGTGGGAAAATAAACATCAAGAGGAACCTTAATGTTATGCAGCATGACAAATTATACTTTATGTTGGACACTAAGAACATTAAGTACATAATTTCCAGAGAGAAAACTAAATATGAACTGGGACCTGATTTATGAAAACAGTGGAAAGAGTAGTTAACTCTTTGCAAGAATTGCTGCTGAAGCAATAATTCAGAATTCTTTCCTTACTCTCTAGCCACCTGTCAGTTATTGTAATTTTCACAGGAAAAAATATGTCTATAAAAAGCAACATACGAAAGTAACTTTTATCAAACCATGAGTAAGATGTGTAGCAACATTTTCATCCCATTCCACTCAGTCTGAAAACCACACCAGCTTCCCAAACAAATGAAGCATTGAGACCAGTAAGGAACACTCAAAATTCTAGACCTAGTCTTAAAAAAATGAGATTTTATTATAGGAAAATTAACCGCACCAAGACTCATCTATAAAGTCATTTGCATTCTCAAATAATTCAGATGTTGTTTACAGAAAATTGCCTAATGATATTTTAAATCTCAGCCTTGGGGCTTCTGATATCAAACTTTATAAAACCTCCTTTAGCACGCTAAAATATACTACTGGCTATTCTCTAGTGTATAAAAGCACCATAAAATTAATTTTTTGTACATAATTTTGTTCCTATGATAGCCATGCAAAGTACTCAACATTTCTGGGCATCTTAGATAAAAAATTAAACAGAGAAGTTCACAGTAGCCAGTATAGCCACTCAGGCCATTGGTTTATGTCTGATCATTATTATTCTTTCTGCAGGATTCAGGGTACAATCAGAAGCCATTTTCTGAGGCAGGTCAAGAGTATGGGACCGAATGGATGATCTCACTATATGTATCTAAGTTTCCTGTAAGATTATAAGAGCATCACTTTTTCTATTTCATATATGTACTAAGTGAATGGAAAAAGCAGTTTCAGGTAAACAGCAGTGCAGCACCTTCACACTATAAAGTAATTTCAGAATACAGATTTCTGGGGAAGGTAGAAATCAAGCAGAGTCTTTAGCGAGATCTACCTGTTAACGACCTGATCCTCTAAAGAGGCCATTCAATTTTAAAGAGAATTTAAATGTTTACAGTGATAGTAGAAAACTTGATTTATCCAGAAGCCTGGCTCACATCAGTGAAGCTTCCTTCACCTGGGAGAAACAGGTAGGGAACTCTTCACAACCTCTTAAAGAAAGTAATGCTCCCACGTAACAATACATAGATTGCTGTAATACACTGTAAAACTTCTATATACTGAGAGAGGGAATAGAAAACATTTGTTTTAAAAGATGTTTAAAGATGTTTTTTTGGCTCTATCGTAAAATCAATAGCTGGTGACTTACTTTCAGTTGTGAAAAAAAAAAAAAGAGGAAGAACAGAAATGTCTCTGCTAAATATACAAAATGCTCATTTAGCCTGTTTTCTTTTTTATCTAGGTATAGTTTTTTTATCACTGATGTTCCAAAAAGATTTAAGTACAAATTAGAATTTTTCCCACAAACTGGGATAGGAATTTCCCTCATTAGCTACCAAACACTAGATAATATAGAGTAGGAGCACATTCTGTACTTCAGCTAGCTGAAAATTCTTTTAAACCACACAGAAGTCACTGACTATAGTGCTATTTGTAAGTCTACAGTGCACACCAGTGGAATATAGCAGTACATGCATTTTCCCACTATTTTCAGGATAATGTGGAACTGTTTTGCAAATATTCCATCTTATTTAACTCTTAAATGACCAGAAAAGGACATCCTTCATGAATCATAACGATAGATATAAAATTTTAAACATTTGCAATGAGTATAAACAAGAATGTTTTGTTGTACATAAGATAAAATGATCGTTCTAAAACCTAAAACTTCAACAGTCTTGCTGACTCCAATCCTGTGTTTACAAATGTCACGGCAACACCTCAAGTATTTGCTGTTTTCCAGAGTCCAAAGACCTAACTAAACTCAGACACACTTTTTGTGTTTCTCAGACACAAAATCTCTGCTTAATTGATCTGTAAACTAAACTGTACCTGAAAAAATTGGATACCCCGTTCCTGGGGACATTCAACAAGCAAAGTTACAGATGTCAAGATTTTTGTGTTCTTCAGAGAACTTAGAGATTTCTACTCTTTTCAACGTTTACTATAAACCCAAGTATATCTAACGTCAACACCCTTTACTTACAGAATAGCCTTACAGACAATCTTTGCCTTTCTGTGGATTCTCACGCAAACACAACAATAGGTGTAATTTTATACTGAGTAATTTCTTTTCTGTTTTTAAAATAACAGAGTGTTTCACATTTTTTAATGGGAGAACAGAATTCTTAGAACAGAAAAGGAAATTATCAATTACAACACCAAATGCAACTTTCTGTTGTATCTGTTAAAATGGTCTAATTTATGACCCCAAACAAGGACAAGATCAATTCTAGTGTCACACAAAGGTGCCTATAATGCTCATGGTTACTACAGTCGTAAACTGTCACATTACTGCTTTTTAAAATTAACTCAATACATTGAAAAGTTATTTACAACTTCCAAATTTATGCTGAATGGATAATTTTTTAAAACGATGATCAGCAAGATCCCCAAGGCTTTCCACATTTAGTTTATTCCAAGGTGAGTAAATATTTGTCTTTTAATGAAAGTAATTAAAGAAAGTGATTATTTACTGGGAGCGCTAACAATCAAGCCTCAGCAGCTGTGAAGTTTCTAATACTCCCCAAAATCTCTCCAACTTCCAAAAGGCTAGAAGAGCTATCCACTCCTAAAAATGGTTTAATTTGCAGTGGCACTGTAACTTGAAAACCAAGCACTTTTTTGCATATTCACAATGGGACTGTTAGGCAATCTACCATAGGAAATAGCAAATTCATTTAGTCAAGGACACAAAAATAATCTAGATGTAATGATTGATCAGCTGTTAATGTAGAATTTTCTCTGTGATTTAATATTGCAAGTATATATTGGAATCATATTCAATGCTAAGTCTAGTAGATGTCTGCGCTTTTCTTTATTTCATTTTCAAACTTTTCACCATCAAAAATCTTGTATGGTGTTCCAGCATACACTTCTCAACAGTAATATATAGGGAGTGAAATTCACACACAAGTTGTCAACACACAAGGTTCAGTTTATTTCAGTAGAGGGAGTGTTTCCACTCACAAGAACCCTCCCATTAATATAAATAATTTCATTCACATTAGTCAGGTTCATCCAGATCAGTATTTTTCTGTACTTTAAAAATGAACTTTATGTCATAAATCTCAGAGGATGAACAGAATGCCCAAAATACCACATCCTGTTTGCAATTAAAGCAACAGAGAATGTTCCCAAGGAAAAAAGCAGCAACATATATATGTAGGCATGCAAATGCATAAATATTATTATCTATTTATCTCCAATGAATTCTCAGCAAATTTTTACTTCCTTTTGTTCTATTGCTGATGACAGTGGCATAAAGTAATTCATAAAGATTACATTTCTTAAGCAAAACTATTAACTAAATCTAGACTTCCTCTGTTTTGCACAAGTATAACAAGCTAAAATCTTACTTAGTGAGCAAGCAGAAAATAAAGAACTAAAATCTGAAGGAACTCAAATATCAGAGATAGATGTTAATTTGTTGCTGTGTATGTTCATCTATGAAGGAAACTCCATTTACATATGCATCACCTATTAACTAGAACTTGAGATTTAATAGACTGCTTGCAATTCTTTCCAGAACATGAAAGAAAACTAATTAAATTCCCTCCATTATTCCAAATCTGAGATGTTAAATTCATAGGATATTTTTAATTCACTTTCTATGTTTAATTGTATAGACACACATTTTGACTTCTGAGGATCAAAGAGGTTCTCTATCCATTGTCCTGAATGCTAAAACCTATAAACTGCAACACAAATATTTCTTATCCTTCTAGTCATGAACGCAGATTTAAATGAACATGTATTTCCTAACACCAATCCTACACAACCAGGCAATGTTCTTAAATTACTCCTTCAAGGCTGATCTTTGTAAAAGTACATTGCTTTCTGGCATCAGAATTCCACCAAGAGTGCCTTGCTGAGCTAAATCAGTCTCCTGACACATCTACCTGTTTTCCTGAGTATTAGGACAAACCTTTGTTGTACTCCAAGCCCTGACAGCTTTGGCTGACTCCTTTGTTTACCTGGCAGAGCTGCCTCCCATGGAACCCTTCCCAGCAGTTCCCTGACTAAGCCAATATCCTGCTCTCCTTTGGTTCAGAGTCTGTACTCTGCTGTTTGTCTTTCCTCTTTCAGGACTACCAACACTGCTATTTCCAAGTTACCTCAGGAACTTGGAAATTATTCATCATCACATTTCCAGCTATTTTCCTTCATATTAGTCAACAGCAGATCCAGCTATGCATCGCCACTTGGCCCTTTGACTATCTTCAGCAAGAATTTATTTCTGAAACCCCACTGAAATCTCTTTGATTGCAGCAGCCATTCTACCTTTCTAGCAGCTGTAATCACCCATGAGAACTGGGGTTTACAACTCAGAGATCTGAGTTCTTTAAACACTTTTTTGTTTCCTCATTAGGTGGTCTGTAACAAACTCCTACCACAATGACACCCTCACTGGCCTCTCCTCTGATCTAGAGTCACAAGTCTGATTACCCCCCATCCAGCTGAAGACCTCAAAAGATCTGAGCTGCTTATAGATCTGAGGGCAACTTCCATCCCCTCAGCCCTTCCTTGCCAGTGTTTCTGGAAGTCCTTCACACTACTCCAGTTGCATGGACTTGGCACAGTATTTGAATTGTTCCAACAATATTGTAATTCTGCAACCACATGCAGCTCTAATTCTCCCTGCTTGTTTCCCAGGATGCGTGCATTTCTTTACCAACACTTGAGACGGGTGTCCCTTCACATTGTTTTAGCACTCCTGAAGACTTTCTTTCTCCTATCAACCTGTGTCCTGAACTTTCCAGTCGACTACCACTTCTTCATTTCACTATGGTCTGTACACTCTCAGTGCCTCCTGTCCTAGTTCAAAGCCTTCCTCATTACATTACCCAGCTGGGAGCATCAAGGAGACAAGACCTGGGTCCCCATGACCTCAACTCCAGAGGTATGTGAACATTCCCTGGTGCCCATGGGGGATGAGGAGTAGCGTAACAGCCTAAGGACTGGACAGACCTTGGCAATTTCTCTGCAGTGTCCTGGATCCTGGCCCACAGCAGGCCACATAACCCTCAAAAAAGCAAGTGGGGAACACAGGGACTTCCAATCTCCACAGGGGCAAACCTCCTACTACCTCCACTCACTGCTTCCTCCTGATGTTAGTGAATGGTTTGTGTTAAAGCTGGCTCTGATGCCTCACGAGTCATGGCTTTCTTCTCTTATTTCACTACCAGGTATTTGAAGCTTTTGAATTGCAGATCTGGAAAAGGAGCCATCCTCCAGTAGTTGGAGAACATATCTTTCCAGCCCTCCTACTGTGGGACTCTATTAACTGTGAAACTCACAGTCACTGGCCGCCCCTCCCGCGTGGTTCAGACATTCTTACCTCTGGGTCCCTGTGAAGATCCTGTTAATCTTCTCTTTGCCTTCTCTGATCCTGCCCAGCCTTACCTCCTTGTCCAGGTCAATGGGGACGACACATTTTTTCAGCCAATTTCTACACCTCTTGTAGGTAAGGATACTGTTCTATTGCTCCAGCCTCACAGGAAGGGCAGCAGGGCTTTCCTGAACATCCCCTTACCCCACCTGGGCCCTTTCTCTCTGAACACAAGCCCCCCTGGACCCTGATCACAGGTTGCTGTACATCAGGACCACCAGCCTCACCACACAAGGGGACAGGGCACCAGAACCTCCCTGGTCTGGTTGGTCCCTTCCTGGAAGCCTGTGGAGCCACCCCCCGTGCCACTCTCACAGCTCCCCAGCACCAGTGCTGCCATGGGCTTCCCCACACACCCTCATCTGGTTCCCCCCATCTGGCTACACAGAATAATAGTTGATAAATGGTGGATTTATCACATTCATAAACCCTATACACAGTTTTACTCATAGTTACAACACAGGAAAGCAGAAGTCTAAATTTTGTTTCTTACTCCATGTGATAACAATGTACGGCTAACATACCTGTCTCAGGCTTTCCAACTTGGTTTGTCTCAGTTCTTCATATTTCCACTTCCAAAGAAATAATTCGTTTTCCATCTTTTCCATTTCTTTCTCCAGAAATACATTCATTCTAAAAAAGTATTTCAAAATTTAGCATTGCACAATTTTGAAGCTGACAGAAGACAAATTACTTTGAATTACCTTCTCATAGCTTGAGTTATATTCTGCTGCCTTTGTCAATGGTATATCTCGACTTTTCTAAAAACCTGTATTATCACTACATAATTATTCCAAAAGATTCACTAAAAAGAATAGCTAAAGAGAAAACAGAAATCCAGTAGTACAGAATTAAAACTTTAAATGAAATAAAATTTTGGGATAAACTGAAGAAAATTTGACTCAGTGGTTCAGGCCACCTAATTTATCACAAAGTTCTTCACAATTAGTAAAGATTCTTAAAGAAAAGGTATTACATCACTTGTATTTAGTACAAACAGAAGACTAAACACTCATATACAGGGGGGAATATACACTCTAAAGACAGTACATAAACCAAAGATGATTGATGTTAAATGTTAAAAAACATTATTAAAAGATGTATGTTTCAAGAAATAGTTGCTCTTGGAAGAAAATGCTAGAAGAATTTTAGGAAAATGTATTATTTACCTTAGAAATACTATGCCTGCACAATGAGAAAAATATAAAATAGTTGAAAATTTTAATTCAATTAAGGAAACTATTGTGTGCCACAGTAGTTATTTTCTATTCTAATGGCAGCTAATGGAATTTTTCAACTTTTTAAATAAAGATTTTATTGCCAGGCTTACTAGAGCTATATTTTGAGTTATTTAGTTTAAATATTCACCTATTAAAGCAAAGTGTATTGATGGAATTTGTCTGGGGCATTTCTGTGCAGCAGACCACAGGCTTGCAAGAGGTAGCATGAGTTGCCACTGACAGAACTGACTCAGGTCCTGGAAGCAATGTCAGCTACATTAATAAAGCAATCCACTTTAGTGAAATATCTTCTTCTCTCTTCTTTTACAACTACGTCTTATGCTCTGAAATCAGGGATCTCCCTTTTCTGCCTAGATTCAGCACATAGCACAGCTTATCTTAGCAAACACCTAGAGCTCCCATAACATTACAGTAATAAAATAAACATCATCAGTCACAAAGCAAAGTGGAGCAACATCTATTTCAGGCATTTCAACTCAACAGCTTTCCTTTCAAAAAATCTGTTGATATCTTATTGGATTGATATTATGACTTCATCATCAGTTTTTCTCCTAAAGTAATGGGATATTTCATTGGAATGATATCATGACTTCATTAGGGAACTAGGAGAATTATTAAGTGGGACATTTAATACAGTACAAAGTGAAAGCATGAAAGATGACATTCTAATACTTTGAATAACAGCCTACTGACTGTACTGAATGCAGTGAAAGTCTTCAGAAATTACCAAATCTGAAAAGTAAGAGGAATGTCCAGTATGTAGTGCTTATTCAGAAAACATTAGTCTTCTTTTGTGTTAAGGTACTTAAGTGACATTAGGTCCTTCTGATACCACTAAATGAAAGAGATGATCCTGATTACATAAAGTTTACTATCTAAATAAGGAAAACAGAGTGGAAAAAAGAATATAGCAGAGATCAGAAGCAGCTTACTACTAGGTAAAAGAATCAAGTTCAGAACATTTTTCTCGGATCTTGTAATGAAACATTTTAACTCATCCAATTAAATCACAGAATTACAAAGAATGGTTGAGGTTGAGAGGGTCCTCTGGAGGTCATCTGGTGCAAACCCCTTGCTCAAGCAGGGTTGCCTAGAACTGATTGCTCAGGACCATGTCTAGATTGCTTTTGAATATCTCCAATGATGCAGTCACAGCAAACCTTCTGGGAGACCAGTGCCACTCTTCAGTGATCCTCACAGAAAAGAAAAAGGATTTCTTGTTGTTCAAGCAGAGCCTTCTGTATCCATTGTCTGTGTTACCCAGACAGTCTTACGCAGTTCCTCTGATATTATCAGCTAGCAGTGGGCTAGTTTGTGGGCTTTTGGGTTTAGAGGAAATAAACACTTTTAAGCTCAAAATATAACAAAATTATGATCTTAAAACTAGAAGACATTTAGATGAGATCACTGATCCAAAAGATGACAAACGATAGCTGTTTTAAGCAAATGATTGTGCAAAATGCTGAGCAACTCATAAGGTTTGTAATTTCCATTCATGTTAATGGGACCTCAAACGTGTAATTGATATGAGCCATTAGTACCTAGTAGAGGATGTTGGTGTGTAATTTTACATTGCAAACCTACCCCTGATATTTTTTGAAAGTCAAAACATAAATTTTCATCTCTTTTCCTATTTTTTTAGACCTTCTTTGTTTTTGTCCTTTGCAAAGTCTGATTTGTGTGCATAAGGCTATGTCAACATCACTGATGATAGCTCTAAGCAGAATGCAATAAGCAGAAGTCCTTTCAGGGTGAAGAAGCAAAACATCTTATGGAGAGATTAGTCAGGAGACCAAGATGATTACTAGTTAGGTAACTGTTAGGTAACTTAGTTAGGGGCAAGTCCAAACACTGGATTTGCATAAGCTACCTTGCCTCTAGAAGAAATGCAGTCAGAGTTCAGAGTGCTGCATGTAAACCAGGAAACTGCTGAGAAGTCCTCTGCTGTATGAATAAGATCACACTGACTGCTAAAGTAACCTTTGGCCTTGGGGTTCAAGATGTCTATGATCTGTTTTCTTTTGACGCAGCACAGCTGTGTGTCCTTGGCTCAAGTTCAATGAGAAAATTGCTAAGTTGTGAGAAAGAAGCTGTGAGAAAGTACTTAAGCTAGAGCCACACGAGATAAGGAAGTAAAAATGCAAACAGGGGTGAGATTGTAGAGATAATCATTGCTATTAACTCCAGAATACAGGAGCAAAAATACTGCCATGAGCAAGAATAAAACCTAAGAGAGAAAACTGGAAATCTGAAGAAGGAAATTCAGCAAAATCAGCCAATTCTGCTAAGCGGTGGAGACCAACCCTCTCTGAACTATCAGGTCACAGCCTGCTCAACAGATTCCTCAGCTATCTCAAGAGACTGGTGACTATGATAATACTTATCCTAGTAACATTATTCCTAGCTATTTACTGTGTGTATTGCCAAATACAGATGCTTCATACTTAGAAGTTGCATATATTCTGCTTATGTGACATCTCTGCATGCAGGAAATGTTGCCCTCCTGGAGAGGGAGTTGCTGTACCGATCCCCACGGTTAAGTGGAAATCACTGCTCTGTGAGCATTTGCCGCCTGAGGCTGGCATTGATACACGTTGCATGTTATAGGTGTGCCCCAATTCCTACCGTGTGCCAGTAAATTTATTGCCTTATACTACAGTTAGTATATATCTAGGCACAAATGGAAAAATCTGTCTCTCTGAAGTACGGCTACAAATTGGTTAGAGATGCATGTGAACAAACAGACAAACCAAAACCTATTAAAGTTTTGCCTGAGAAGTGAGTAAAAATTAGTTGAAAAATTATCCATTTTCTAAAACAAAATTATTGTATATGTATGTATACTGTGATTGATGTTGAAAGATGAAGTACCTAGGCCCCTAAATATTTCAACCCCAGGAAAATGTGAGGATTCAGTCTCCTAACTCACATATGTTTACTTCCACAGACAAACTAAATACTTGTTAAGGAGAGAGAGCATGGTCATCTTCTGCTACATGATTTAACTGGAGAATTATTGTATGCTTTCTACAGCATACATAATTCATATAACAAAACACATTAAATATTAGTTAGGAATTGAAAGGATTTTTTACCTCAGACTTGTACTATCTACACGAAAATTATGAAATAAACTGACAGGCAGGAAATGGGAAATCAACTGACAGGAAGGAAATTTTTCAATACAGTTTACCATTACAGACTCTTTGAACTGAAAGTGTTGAATATATTTGCAATACACAGGGAATTTTCTTTCTTTTAACTTTCTAATTAACTTCAACTGATTTTGAAATTACAGCCTGAAGTCTGCTACTACATCATCATACATCACATGCTGCATGTTTCCTTGAAAAGCCTTTCTGGTGAGATTAAATCTTTCTCAATATTGACCATGTATACAACATAAGACTTCTTTTAGGCCACCAAAATGTACATTTAGTATTTATGTGAGGCAAATTTGATATGCTACATAAGTGTACAATAAATGTGTTACTCTTCCTTTGTTACCTGCTTTTAACACAGACTTTGCTAGAAGTGAAGAGGTTAAAATTAACAGCATTTTGCAGCTGATTCATATATTTGAATGCAAAGACAGCCTTTGTCATTCTAGAGCTGGACTCCTTCAAAGTCTACTGGTAGAGTATATGAAAATTTGTTATTATGCACAAAGCACTCCAATAACTGGGCATAACATATATTAGACATAACTGCATTGATACCAAATTGCTAATGAGTATATATTTGTATGGAGTACCTCTTATTAAAATGACAGACAAGCCAAAGAAAACAATAAACAGACTATGCTGAATTGTTTCTCTAAATTCTTATTAAAGCCTTGCAAATAGCAGTGAATAAAGCTTAGAACATATGAGCTATAGATGCAAATATCACCATATCTATTTTAGGAACTGTCTTCAACTCCTCTATGAGAATTCCACAAGTAGGATATATTTTGCACTTACTCTCTTTCCTTCTGTATGATTTTCCTCATCTCAGCCAAATGCAAATTTAAGACTGATACATGTATTAAATCGCTCTCTGTTGTCTTAGCTGTAGTGTCCAAACTTATTTTAGGTTCCTCCAAATAGATGCTGGGAAGTCCACTGGGGAAGAAATCAGGAGGCTTAAGGGTGAATTTTTTATTGTCATTGCTTTGGTCTTTGTTTACATCCTGAGAAAACAAAAATATGACACCAGAGAAAACATTTATGAAGGAAAAAATCTAACATAGTTCCAGCGGGGCCTACCAAGGCTCTTCTAGACATTTAAGGATCATAGGAGAAAAAAAGGAAATAGGTAATATCTTAGACAGTTGGATTGTATATGGGTAGGATGTGCAAAAAAAGTCACTATATTTGAACCACTGTCATTTTGTGATATCTCACACCTTCTGTTATGACACACTTCATATCCAAAATATTTCTAATGTGCCTTACTAAGGAAATATATTCCATTTATTTTTTGTTGGCTATAACTATGGTGAATCCTGGAACTAATAAAACCAGCAATGCAATTTATCCATACCAATAAATGTATTGAGAAAATCTACATTATGAACTCTTAAACTTTTTCTGTAAAGCGTTTTGAAGCAGGCTTATACAAGTTTTCATAAGGAGCAAAGTATATAGATATCTTTTGAAGATACATGTTTTGCATACAAAACATGAGCAAAACTAATATCAAATTAGGAAAAAAACTTAAAGATAAAATCCACATTTTTGAGGAAGACTGAATGTCTCTTATAAACAAGTTTCCCGTAGAAATGTATTTGCTTTACCACATCTGAGGAATTTTGTTTAAAAGCTAATCTCATTTTAACAGTTTACTGACAGTGCTCTTTCACATCACTCTGTTCTTTTGAGTTTTTAGAAGAATGGCCGAAATTTACATCAGAAAATACTAAAAACCACTGAAAAAGATAAGAATGTTTTCCATTCACATATAAAGCTTCAGTTTTCTAGTAGAAAATATTTTATACTAAGGAGAAATAGTTACAGTATATTTTGTGGTATTTTTTTCCAGTGGCACATTTGTCTGCCTGAAAATATGAAAGATATGCTTTTTTGGGTAAAATTTATTCTTGCTACTAACACTTTTTTTCCTCAGATTTCACAAGAATACGATATCATTAATACACATTAGAGAGTATAATTTCTGAACAGAATACATTCAGATCTAAGATCTTGGCAATTTCCCTTGAACTGAAGTAAAAATTTTCCTACTTTCAACAATGGTGGGAAAAACATTTTCCTGCAGTGTATGAAAATATTATCTATATCTACAATGAGTGCCATGTATCAGACAACAAATACAGTTTTTACATGGTGCTGTCTATGAAGACTATACAGTGCATACCAAGGCACAGAATTAAAGGTAGTTAATGTGAATGAATGCTTCCATTTTTCAGGAATATAAATGGATCTTTTGTATGGAACTAGGAGCTGTTTAAACAATGCTGATACTTGATTTTTTAATTCTGTGTCATGACTTAATTTCTCTCCTTATCAAACAAAAAGTCTTGCAAAGTTGGAAAAGAATTTGCCTCACCTCTTCCCATGCTTTTGAAGTTCAGGGAGAATTAAATGACTTTATTTTAGAAGACAAGAACCTAATTTGCTTTTTTGGAGGGGAAAAATAATGTGACTATACAAAACATGGTTAGTTCAGATGAGAGGTAATCTTTTACTGTAAAATATGATAAAGAATCAATAAATGTCATAGTGCAAGGGTATGAATTGTTTACTGTATTTTTCTGTATTAGGAATATTTAGATGGGGAGGTGGGAAAAAAAAGGGGTTTGCTAGTGAATGGATCAGGCAGCATATTGGTCAAAATGCTTGAAAAAGCCCATTCTTACATACACATCCATACTTTGCCACTTCTTCATGAACCAGAAAAAAGATACCCCATTCTTTACCTTCTTTGTGTCTTCTGCCCCAGGAATTTTGGTGATTTTGCTTAGGTCTTTCAGAGGTTCTGTTTCCAAAAATGTTAACAGGTTTTGGTCTTTTATAATGTAAGATATTTCTGAGCAACTGCATTCTGTTTTCCAAGCAGTTCCATTTTCTAAGTTTTCCTTCTCACTTACTAAATCCTGATTTATTTTTTTAAGCACACTTAGCTCTTTTATGACACTGTCTAATTTGATTCTCAGTTGTCTTGCTTCCTCTTGTGCTTTATTTCTTTCTCCTCTAACTTTGCTCCATTTCTCCCTCCAATTAGCAGTGCAATCTGACCACCAGCGCATGGTCTTCTCCATTTGGGCAGCTCTGGCTTTGACTTCTTCCAGTTCCTGAATTTTTACTGCTTCAAAAATTTCCCAATCACTGCAGTAATTTGTATGCGTATGTGCATAATGAGGTGAATATCGGTAGAAACTTTGAGATGGAAGATTTGAATGACACAGATGGTCACCTGGTTGCCAACATCTACCTAATTTATCAGGTCGTGTTGGTTGGGTTCCATAAACCTCTATCTCTTCTATTTGTTTCTGAATGGAGTCTAAATTCATGGTTTGATTCATCATCTAATTTCACTCCTAAAAAAGACAAAGACAGACAATAATTTAGCTTTGATTAATTATATCATATGAATAACCTTCAACAGTTGGGTTTTTTACTGTTGTAATAGTGAGTTAATGATGCTGCTCATGTTTTAGAAATGTGCTTTATCAACATGAAATAGCTATTCAAATATCTTTTATTTAATACTTTTTGAGTACAGCATAAACAGACATACCTATTACTTGGCTAGGATTTGCTTGCAAAAGAAGTCATTAAATAATCATAGTGCTCTCAAAAATGTTTGAGTCTAAAGAAAACAGAAAAAATCTTTCTTCCTTCAAGACAAGATTGAATTGAATCAATACATATTTTAAATATCTAGTAAGAGGAAGTTATTTGTCTAGAACTACAATCAGAAATCACTTGTCTTCTTTTCCAAACCATGGAATTTCATGCTAGGCAAAACTTGCCTTATAATTTGCATACCTAAGGAAAAAAAAAATTATCAAAAATCCTGTGACTTTTGGATTTTCTTTTTTTCAAGAGAAAAATCAAACATTCTTTACAGGGGGCTTTATTTTGCTGCCTGCATTCCAGAAGATTTCCAGGTAGTATGTTCTTATATTATTCTTGAAACTGTAGCACTATCCTACTGTACTGTACATTTTACCCCATAGCAATACGACTCAGCTAGTAAATCTTGTTGCATTCTTTTTCATTATTTATCTTTTCATTATTTATTACTTATTTGGCCCAGAAGAAAAACAGCTTCTCAGCAATTGCTTCCCTACCCCAGAGCTGAGAAAATGCTGATGTGGACAGCCTGTAGAGACTAGCCACTTACACCTCCTTGTTTTTTTTCCTCTTGATTATATTAAAAACAAACCAGGGCAACCAACCAAACAAAATACAGACAAATAAGCTAACTTAAAAATTTTGCTACTTCAATAGAAGACTAAGTTTTTTGAAGTAAAAAGGAAATTGCTTTTCTATTGTGATATCCGTTTGTAAAAAAAAAAAAAAAGTTTATATATATATATGACAGCAATTAGTGCTAACACCTGCATTTGAAATGCAGAAGGCCAATGCAGTAAACAAAACACTGACTAGAAGATAGTTTTGGCATTGTGATTCAGTTATGTCTCATTTCAACTGAAAAGAAGTTTTTGCAGGTTTTGTTCCAGTTTTCCAGCTGTTTTCAACTTTTCCATGATTTTCAGGACATTTATTTGCCATTTGTTAGAAGCTTATGGAGAGCTGCTGTAGTGGAGTACGGACGTGAGAGGAGGAAAAGGACAATGAAGGACTCCCAGTTCCCCTCATTATCACTGTCTGGTGTGGTACCATCAAACCCCACAACAACAGTACACAGATGTAGCAGAGCTGCTGCCAAAGCTTCATCAAGGTTGAGTCTTGTTTCTTGACCTACTTCCAGCAACTTAATTTGAATAAGCCTTGTCCAAGATATTGCCACCCACAAACTTGTATGAGGCCCAGTAGAGCCAAAGTAACTAAATATTAAACTCTTGCAGTCAGTTGTTAATTTAACTTCTGGGTTGTGGTAATGCCCTTGTTTCCTAAAGCTTAAATTAAAAAACCAACCAACCAAAACTACAGTAAATTTTAGACATATAGTAATATATAAAACATACTACATAATGTAATAAATATATAATGAAATAGTTGAAACTTTTGGATTTTTAAATAGGATCATAACATTTTCTTATTTTTTTGTGTCTGTCCCAAACTAGTAGATATCTACAGAAATGTTTATTACACTTTTCATAATCAGTAGGTTTTTTCAGTGGGTTTTCCTAACTTCTTTGCATATTCATTAAAAGAAGGGACAACTTGGGGAATGCACAGTTTTCAAATCTTAAAAGATGGAGAAATAAGAATAGAAATATTTTTCTTTGACTGAAAATTTGAAAGACCTGAGAGTCTTTCATGAATCAGAATAACCTGTTGCTGATGTTTCATTACAGGTTTGAGGTGAATTTGTCATCTGACATTCAGTAATATTTCCAAAGCAGGAGAAAGGTTAAGCTCACAGATCACAGGATACTGAGAACAGAGTCAGTGGTCATGAATTCTTGCTACCCTTCAATGTAATGGCTCAAGTGTTCTTGGCTGAAACTTGCCTGCACTTTTCAGCATGGACAGATGATACAAACTCTGTACCTAAATTCAAAATAATTAGGAATTCAAATAAGTCATTCCTCCTCCAGAAAAGAGAAGTGCTGGCTTACTCCAAGGTGGTAAGGAAAAGAAAGTGTTTCCATTTGTATTGACTTCCCTTCAGAAAATCTAATCAAAACAGGTTTTTTAGATATCCTCTTTAAGATTGCAAGAGGTAGAATAAAATACCATTTTTTCATTTCAAGAGACAGATCTCAACACAATCCATTTCAGTGGCTAGCTGACTCAGGACAAAAACAAAAAATAATAGAAATATTTGCTGGAAAAGTGAAACAGGTAACAGGAATTTTATTAAAAGTATGAATTATGAAGATTTGTGCTTGTATCTATTTTTAAAGAAGTGGACTAAAATATTAGTTTGAAAGGAAGCAAAGATTCAAAAACTAGAAATAAGTGTCAATTATTGTAAAAGTTCTGAAACTGTCAAAAATCTCACAGTTCCAGAAAGATGATTCAGATGGACCTATTTTATCTTATTTATGGTTGATATCAATCTATTCTTTCATGTTCTCAAAAATAATGCACTGATGAAATAATAATAATACCAAGTCCAACAGTCCAACTGAAGATTGTTGTAGTATTTAATCTCTTGATACTGAATCTTTAATCATCCCTACAGTTATAGTGGTATTTAAAAAAAGTAATAATTCTCTTCTCTGGTGTATGACCATCTCATAGAAAACATCATATATCTACATTGAACTCTGAAAACTCTCATCTATAAAATATCTATGTATTACATATATTACAGGGGGAACAAGAATAATTTTTAACTTGTATGTTAAAGATAATTCAAAGAAGGAAGGTCCATGTTAATGTTGTTAGACACAGATCTCTTAACATCAGAAATTTCACAAGTTTAAAATCAACAAAACAATACTGTGTGGAGCTAGTTTTAAAGCTCCTACTTGAGTTTGCAGCAACAGACTAGCTAGCACAGCATGTGGAGCTCAGTGAGCATAATTACTTAAAAAAAGATAATTGGATAGAAAGATAAAATAAACTTAGACAATTGGATGAAAATGGGGGTTTTATGATCAGTGAAGCCTTCTGATAGTTCTACTTTTAATAACTGAGCAATAAGAAGGAACACAACATCCCTTTTAAAGTTATTTTTCTTAGTGGAATAATTTAAAATAAGCATGAACAAAATATACGAGGCAACATTCATTGTGTCATGTGAGTGGGGTGTGATGATAGAGTGAGAACAGAATGGTAATAGTTCTCAGAGGAAAAAAAGACACAGGTATTTGGTGAACACAACAAGGAACATAGGTCTCAACCATATTTCATTATATTGCAACCTTTCCTATTTACCTAATGATCCTGAACACCAGTAAGAAAGAGAAGAGCTCTTGATTTATTTTTGCCAGCTACTGTTTTAGGTAAACAGCGGTATATTCACCCTTGGTGGCACCATTAACAAAATCACCAGGAGAGAAAAGAATTATTGCGCTTTCCTCATGTTAATACCTGCTCACTGAACTCAGCTTTTTCAGTCAGTTCAGTAGCTAGGGCAGCGCTTGAGGATACAATGTCAATATCCTTTTACTAACTGCATGATTTAACCCTTAGTTACACGTCTCTTAATTATTAAGACCTCAGCCAAATTTTTTTTTAAGGTATTCTGTCTTTACAGAAAATGTCTGCTTCCAATTAAACCAGTTTCTTTTGTCTAATCTATAAATTTAATAGGACAAAATGAATCATAGAACTGGATGTGTTCTTTTGTAAGTGCCACTGCAAAGTCAGAACTTGCCATGGTATTGATGCAGTTCACCAATCAACAAACCCTGACACAGAGAGAAGGCTTAAAGAAAATGGGGTGAGGTGGTCATTATGGGAAGAATATAGGAAGTGATTTAACTCACTCTCTGAAAACTTGGCCGTTTATTAAAGGCTGCTAACTGCCAAGCTATCAACTCCAGAAGAGATCAAATTTTATGTGTCTGTTGCTGTTGTAAAGTTGGTTTTAATTAGTAACCCTTAGGGGTCCCACCCAGTGGCTAGATGAAAAAAACATTGCCAAGTAAATGATTGAAATGTATGGTGAAAAAAACATCACACTGGAAAGTGATTCATGATATAGCTCAGTCTAAAAACATATCTGTAAAAAAATGTATCTAGTTACCAAAACCCTAAGAATCCTGACAACATGCAGCGAGGAGGCTGATCATTTGGTTAGAAAAAATATAGCACAAAACCCTGAGGCAGAACAAGTACCTGATTATAGGAGAGGCTTAGACACACAGGGATATAGGATTTATTTCAACAGACAATGAGCAAGGAGGTCAAAAAAGAGGAGTGGCTAAAGTTCTGGTGAAACAAATTGTATATTTGTGCCATTTTTGTTAAACAATGGTACAGCATATCACCGACATTCTACCAACTTCATGGCAGGTAAGCTAATCTGGGAAACTTCTCATGTGTACTACAACAAACACCGGGAGGGTGGAAAGAAATCCTTACAGGAGCAGAAATAGTGGTATGCAGAATATATTCCCTGCCTACGCTATCACTGGTCTCACAACTGCTTTAAGCCAGTGGTTTGCTACTTCTCCCTTATGCAGGGAAATATAAACTTAGCATCAATAACATTTTAAGAGTAAAGTAGGACAAGCTTGGTTTGGTCCAAATCTTGTACAATACATTTTCCAGCTACTGCATCAACCTCAAAATTATGGGACAGTAGATCAATGGAATAAACTACTAAACCTGAAAATACACAAGAATGGATCTATTAATACTCTGTGTGGGGATCATATCTGTGACAACTTGTAAGTTGGCTACATAAGCGACAAACCCCCACAAGAACTACAGAGACGGAATTCACATCAGTAGCTGCAAAAAAATCCTGTTCAAGCAGAAACAAAAGCCTTCTGAAGTCCATAAAATGAGATTGCAGTTAAACATAGAACACAGGAGTTATCTATGTGCCTCTCCTTTTACAATGAAAAAGGGAACAAGTTAACAACAACTGAGGTTTGGATAATGTCCATGACCAGAATGTCCTCTCTTGCAGAAAGTGTGACCCTACTGCATCACCATGGCAACATTGATAATTGGAACTTATACCCAGATCTTATCTGTAACAGATCCTGCATTTTGGAACAACTCAGGTATTGCAGATGATAACCCACCTTTAAGCTAGTTACAGAAGGAGTACAATCTGCAACCAACATCACAAGGTCAAGTATTGACAATGGGTGATAATGTTACCTTAACACTAAGATCTAACCTGAAATTACCTATATGTACTTAGCACTGGACACGAAGCTGTACGTGGTTGTGATGACGACAGAATGAAAGGGGTACCACGGGCATGTAAGGAAACTAATCACATATTAGTGGCCCAGAGTAACTGCAGCATATGTACACAATGAGAAAATACACAGCAATTATTTCACAAACACTCCTAATAATCAGTGTGCAAGTCAATGTAAATGGACAAAATAAAGCTACCATTTCTCATGGCTGTGTATCTTAAAAAACAATCCAGCCTACTTCTTACTAAAAGTGCCCTTCACTTAATGCAATTGCATTACGTATAAGAGCCTATGATTATGGCTCCAAAATTAATGACAATGAACATACATTAAACATAACCATACACTCCTGCACAGAATAAAACCTGTATTGATTATAGTGGCCATCTCTGTGATGGTGGCTACAAAGTCCTTGGCCAAAATGACAAGGAGGTTAAAGAGATATTATTCAAAATCTATTGAGTGAAATTGGTATATGAACTGAATTAATTTGATACTAAAATCCTAGCAAATAAATTTCTCAATATTATGAGACACTGAAGCTAGGATAACCAGAGTGACTTGGAAAACCCTTAGAGGAAAGAAAGTAAAAGTACGACAATAATACACATACAGCTGATCCTAAAGTCTGACATATGCTGAGAGCAGTGCCAACGTGAGTGGTCAATGGGAAAGCAGACTGTACATAGAACTCAGTGGACAGGAAGAGATAAGGGCTGATATTACCTGCAGCCAACAACTCCTGCATCTTCAAAAAGCCTGGCAGTTTCTTCAGGTTACACTAACTCATGGAAGCACTACAGGCCAAACTTCTGAGCTTGAAAGTGTAAATGCCTAAGCTTACCCTCAACGTTTTTGTAGCAGATCCAACAGCAGGCTGACTGATGAGGCTTTTGTGCTTGTCAGTGTGGCATGGGGGACATTCACTCCATGACAGAGGAGAAAGAATGAACATTGGCATCAACAGCTTGGTAATTAGTTTGTTCATAGAGAAAATATGAATTAGATAACTTGTAAATAAGAGAGCTTGTGAACTAGGGAAATAATGAATTAGTCAGTTCATGTGTTGGACTAGTCTGTACAAAGATGATTCCACCATCGTTTGATGTCTTTATGTTTTGGTGGTGTTGTTTGAGGCAGAGGATTTATATTTTGTTTTATGGTTTGTTTTTTTTAATAAGCTCATAAGCCCATAAAATGAAGTTTAATTTACAAAGTACACTGTGCTGTAAATTTGAGAGATCCAAACAGACCATGACATCATATGCAGATTATCATACTTCACGAAAATTAAAAGATAGTGCTCTCAAGACTTTTTAATGCACAGCCAAAGATGATTCTGATTATTTTTTTTCCACAGTTATAAAACAATACTGACAATATAAACCATATGGTATATTTTTAAGCTATGTTGTTTCCAAACATTTTATTCCTTATATGTGTCATAACTAAATAACAGCCAGAAAATGGCCTGGAGAGATAAATAATGCTAATTGTTTACTTCCTATTAGGAGTTATGTGATAATTTTTTTCCTCCTATTTATACTTCTCTAGTTTCCTTTCATCACAAAAATGTCAATAAAGATCTAATTTATTTCCAAAATCTGTTTTATTTCCTTCCCATGTTCAGTAACTAAAACCAGTTATGCTATGAAAATGATAAAGGGTAAAGTTATGTTTTTAACTTCAAAAAGAGAAGTGTTTATGGGTTTGTCAGGTTTTGGTTTACTGAGGTGGTGGTGTTGTGTTGTTTTGCACTTTTTTGTCCAATTAGGACATCTTAAAAGTGCCTGAAAAAAAATGGTTTTCTTAACACATCAATTTGGTTATTATGATGCTTTAAGTGTCTCTTTGAAATAAAATGAGATCACAGTGGCAATTCATTAATGTCCTGATATGTGAGATTAAATTCATCTTCCTTCTATACCATATCATCAGCCTGAATATTCTAAAGTTCAAGAGACAATGTCAGGCCTAAATCTTAGTTTCCGAGTTCTTTAATTGTCAGAGTTCCTAAAGGACACGATAAAAACTCAAATGCTTTGCCAAAAAAAAAGATGGAACTGAAGAACATAAAACCAAAATATTTGAGAGGTTTGAGAGGAAATAGTAAAGAGAGAAGTGCTAAGTAGTGTTCTACATTTCTTATAGGTCTGACCAAATTTATAATCCTGAGAACACAGAATACCACTATTTTCCTCATTATTTATTTCTGGTATAAACACCTTTGCCTTGAAAACAAATTAAAAAAATTTATCTCAGGAGAACACTAAAAAACTGCAGAGGCAGAAAAGGTGTAGGACCAAATGTAAGTAAGCCCTTTATAGTAGAATCTACACAAGCCTGAAGTCTGATCCCACTTCTGAGTTGACCAACACTAGATGATGAGATGGAATAATATGAAAGAGGAACAAGGCAAAAGCTGAAACCCAAGTTTCAACTTGGCCTTCTATTAAAAAATCCATAAACAAAGTTTGCCAGCTACTCTATTGTTGCGGTGTGTTTTTATGTGTAAATCTAGTTTGTTCCCTTTTTTCCTTATTGTTGGATTACCCCTTCCATGCTCACCCTGAGTCCTCTCTTCCCTCAGTGGCCCTGGGATTGACCCTTTCCCTTGTTCCTTCTCTTCCAGTTCCCATATAACCACAGTTCCCCACAACCCTGGGCTCTTTCTCGGTTCCTTTCAGCATGTAGTGGGTTTAGGGGTAAACCCGCAATAAACCATGCTGGAAAAGCACACTGAAAGCCCTCCTGCCTCTGCTGATTTATGGCCTGCACCTGAGGGTCGGAGCCACGCCGCCCGACCGTGGCTAGGGAAGACGCTTGTGGAAGGTCGCGGCATAGGCTCCCCGCAGCGTGCCGCGACACTCTATCAGGCGCAAAAAGTTAAAAACCAGAAAGTAACTTCTGGAAAATGACAGCTCTGCGGGGAATATTTCATTTTACTATGATACAGAACATTGTGACAGACAAGGCATTTCTGAAGTAACCTCAGAAAGTGCATTGTTATATTAGTTGTTCATGTATAGCTAAATTCCCAGGTGAGGAGGTAAAGGATGAACAGTAAAGACTAACTGAAAGACAATAAACCGCAGAGGAAGCAGTAAGTGAAAGGAGGTCTCAGAAATGGCTTAATCGTTTTTCTACTTTAGTAGACTATCCAGAAACCAAAGGAAAATAAAGTGATCACCATAATGCTGAAACAAGCATTTTATACAATGCAACAGGATTAAGTATACTGCTTCTTGATATTCCAGTATTCATTATAATATCCAAAATTCTCTGACTCCAGAGGAGGTATCCTTTCTATTATTAATAGTAGTTTGCTTCTCCTGAAGGTTTTAATAATTCACATGAAGACATGTAGGGTAAAATTGCAGATATATATATCTTCAAAAAAGAAACATGAAGTAGCCCTAAGTTGCCCTCAGGCTGGCCAATGCCGCTCACATTGCCAGTTTGTTCTCATTTGGTATCCTTTTCCACAACCTATTTCAATCCTTTGAAATAAGATTTACAATTCCATGTGTAAGTCATCCCACTCATTTTAGAGAAAATAAAACCTCTAGTGTGACAGAAAGTCTTGTGAAACAAAGGCATGTTATGTAGAAGTCCTTAATATGATGGTCTGAGCAAGGGGGGTGGATTAGATGGTCTCAAAGGTCCCCCCTAACTTGATTCTCTGAGTAGTGTGATTTCTGAGGATCTCTACAAGCCTGTTTCTCCCAGTTTTAGCAATGTTGCCGTGACATCCAGGAAATGAGATTAAATTAAGATCACAAACTGTAGTCTCATGGATCACAAAACACAATATAAGTATGGAAGAGCCACAAGAATTAAGCCTGTTTTGTAACAACAGTGAACTGCCTTAAAAGCAGCAATTCTGCACTGTTGTCAGGAACCAGCTGTAAGGAACATGGAAGAAGAAAAAAGAAGGCTTTATCCCCCAAATCTATTCTGCCAACAGCAACTGCAAATATGAGAACACTGTGTACGAAGGAAAGGGGTGAACAAGATAACCAAGCATTCCCATATACTTCCCAGGCTGAAGGTCAGTTCAAAGCACAGGTGGAAACAATCCAGAAAAAATATGCCTGGAACAGCAACAATTAGTGTCTTGCAGGTAACATTTACTTCTTCGTGAAGTTTGACAAAATTTAATATTTGGACTGATGCTTTTATTGAAATTATTACCTATACCATGAGTCATCTAAACATAAAGTATTCTCTATTTCTCTCAATGTGGGAATTGCTTCTGTAAAATACAGTGAAATTTTCTATGTCAATAGGAGAATTTGACCACAGGACTGGTAAAGCTGACATGGCTCAAAGCTTTTAAGAACTGACTGGTTATTTCTTTCGACAGAATAAAAACTCCCCTAGGTAAAGTGAATTTGTTGTATTAACTTACACTAAGACAAAAGGTGCCAATAATTAAAAGCAGTAATTTAGGACAAGAATACTTTCACAGCATATTTTACATTATTTTTGCTGGTGGATGTGGGGTGGGGGTGGACTTAGATCTCCTTGCTCAAAATGGAGTGCTGTAATTTTCTCTGAAAAAGGATGAACTATAAAAAAGGACCTGGTCCATTTTGCTGTGGTGCTATGTTCTGTCTTCTCTTTTTTCTTTTTGCCTTTTTCTCTCCATTTCTAAATACCCATTTTTAAGTAAAATCTTCTTCAGTGTTTCAATTGTTTTTTGAAACACATGCATATAATATATCTTCTATAATATTATACAGACTATATACATACTGTACATACTATATATACATACTGTAAGCATGTGCAATCATAAAAAAAGACAAATTGGAAGGTAGTCGCAGATTAAAATAAATGCAAAGACTAAACAAATATTACTCTTTCTTTTCCTTTTTTTTTTGGCTGCCACTTTTAATAAACTCAAAACAGTTTGGATACTATGATTTAGGTCTACTGGTAAATATAAGTGATTACATATCATTGCAATATCTTTCAAAGTCTTTTACAGCAACAAACTGATGTTTCTTCCTATCTTTGAAGTTGTATTCAAATCCTTAGAGTTAAACATGGGTAACATAAATATTTGTACATAGAGATGTTGTCATTTATTACCCACAAGGCCAAAAGAAGCTCTGAAGTACTGCTTTAAATATAATTTACAGTAACTTCATTTCCCCAAGAATGTTTTGATTACAAACCTTCATAATATTTCATCGATATTTTCTATACATTCAAGTCTATAGTATTGATACTCATTCCTCAGCCACTACACTTGAAAAAACATATGGTATAATCAGATTATGCAGGGAGGGAAGGGAGTGTGTGTGAAACCAACAACTTCCCATATGGTCTCAAAAAGAACTAAGTATTAAGAAGAAGCTAAACCAAGCACAATCCAACTAAATTTGGTAGCTGTGGCTTTTGAGATAGTTTGCTTGGCTAGCTTCCCTTTGAGATTTGATTATCACTTTTTATTAGGATATGCTCAATGAAAAAAAGGGTAAAATAAATTTCCTAGGTAGATAGGATAAATATGAACTGTCAAAAATTTAGATCCTTTCAGAATAACTGACTTACAAACAGGTTTATAAAACCTAATGTAAACTTCTGAGTTAAACAAGTAGCCAAGTCCCCTAAATTCTAATCTAATCTCAGTGATTCCATGTGAAGACTGGCAATCTCCATGGAATGTATTGTCTGAATTATTATTCTGAAAAACATGTTATGAATCAGAGTATTAATAATAACTTCAATTGAGAACAGATTCAGAGTGTATTTAAAATAAGGCAATGGTTAATTCATACAAAATAATTCATATCAGTTAAAGGTCTGGTCTAATGGGTATCTTCTGAATAGAGATTTCTTTAGAACAGTAGTAATCTGTTGTTCAAACTTGAAAAAGGTTAATTGCTTCACAAGAATAGGGTTCATATTAGTTACTATTAGTCCACTATACTGAAGCGCTATCTTTTTTTAAAGCCTATGGCTAAAGAGACAAGTCACCTCTTCCTGTGATTTACAGAAACACCTATAGGCAGCTTGTTCTTCAGACACAATGAAATTTGCTCTTAATCACATTAATTTTTTTTTTTTTTTTTTTGCTTGGTTTGTTTTTCCGCAGTTTCACAGCTAAGATTAAGTATAACCAGGCGTGTGAGTCTTCCTCCTCTGTTTCCACAGAAAGCAGAGTAACTTAGTTTCAGTGACTGTTAAGTGTGATAAACATTTTTAAACCCCTATTGAAATGACCTGCAGCGGTAAAAGGTCATAACCCCCTTTACTGTGAAAAAGGAAGATAAGCAGGTAGGTTCTTCCACCACTCAGCTTAGTTACAATAGAACCAATAGTCAGTCACAACAGAGAATCTCAAAAGACTCAGCTCGATCCGAGTTGTCAGTGTGTTATTACAGGATATGAGCTCAGCCAGTTTGCACAGGCACTGTCTTGCTTATACTGACAGACAGCCCTTTAACATGACAGAGAAGAGTTGCTTGCATGGATTTCCTCTGAACTTTTCAGAAAGAGCAAAGACTACAGAAATGTAGGGAAATAATACCCAAGATATACACCATCCACAAGGTTAGATGTGCCTTTGAGTGTGTATTTCATAAATGGTCTTAGAAGTCTTTAATATTTACAAACATTAAAGCCGGTTGTATGTTAAAAGTCAAAGAAGACAAGAAAACTAAAAATATCTCATTCAGCTGGTGATTTTCATCCATGGTATTAGTTAAACAATTTAAGATATATGAAACATAAATATTTGCAAATAAGCTATAAATAAGCTTATAGCACACAATTAAGACTAAAGACCATTTAATCATGGCAAATTCTCAAGAGTTAAATTCCTTTCCCAGCTATTGATAATATTAGCCTTCTACTATCTAATGTTTCATTTATTTATGTTCAAATGCCAAATTCACCTCTGCCAAGGTAGCTTCTTATTGAATAGTGTTGAGGAGGTTCAACTACTTCTAAACCCAAATGAGGACTTCAGAGAACTGTGGGATTTTTACCACATCTTTCAGTTTGGGCTACAGGTCAATTCAGCTGAGTTTTTTCAGCCTCAAAAGGAGATTAGAAAAAGGAAACTGAAGACAGACTAACCATTCTGAAGAGCACTGTACAGAACTAGAATTAGGTCAGATGCAATGCTAAAATTTCTTACTCCAAACAGTAGAGGTCACTTAAATATATAGACAAGCTTCATTATTTAGACAAAATCATCACAAGTTTATTTTCTAGAGTTTGTACCTCAATTCTAACTTCATCTATGTCACTCATTTGAAAAGTGACCTCGAACTGGATAGCTTCACTTTCATTTACAGGCTTTTTTTTCTTTCTAAAAAAACCCCACTGAGTTGCAGGGGGGGTGGTTTGTGGTTTGTTTTGGGGTTTTTTTGGTGTGACTTTTTTGGTTTTTTCTTTTCTTTATTTTATTTTATTTTCCTTAAAGCGTGAAGATGTAATGGCACATCCGTGGAAAAGTTAAGTTTCTAATCCATGCTTACTCTGAGAAATTATACAGGTTCTTAAAACCCTTGACAGTATCTTAAAACCATATGCTTTATGGTATGAGAGATCAAGAATTTTCTTGTTAGAGTTGAAATCATAAATGATGTTTTCCTATTCAAAACATGACCTACTTTTAAAAGAAATTTCATAACATTGGGAGTAGAGAAAATTAATCACAAATATCTGATGATTTGTTTCAGACCAAGACATAAAACATTCCAATGCTTATTAGGACACAAACCAATTTTTCTTCAAAACACTACTCAGAGCCTAGAAACAAGTGACTTTCCCACCCACATAAGTAGAGAAGTAAGAACACTCATGAATATTTTGTTTTCTCTGGGTCAGAGCATATCCCCTGGGTTGGTTCAACTACTCTGATATAGTATTAGAATTAACAAATCTGTTGTGTGGAGATGTTTTTGGTTTTATCAGAACAGTTTTAGAAAGCATATCTTCTATAATT
Source organism: Picathartes gymnocephalus (assembly GCA_013390045.1). NCBI lineage: Eukaryota > Metazoa > Chordata > Aves > Passeriformes > Picathartidae > Picathartes > Picathartes gymnocephalus. Next base: position 45,536 of record WEKY01004816.1, on the reverse strand, counting down.
AATTCTTTTAAGAATGTTCCTTACAAAAACATTGCTACTTGGACATTTATATGTAATTATTCTTATTTTTCCCAAATCAGTCTAGTATTTTAACACCATCTCGTCTTTCAATAGCTCAAGGACTGTGATTTAATATTTGTGTGATTTAAGGCTGTAAAATACTATCCTGTGATGACCCCAACTCCATTAATCATTTTTGACGGAAACGGACAAAGGAATAATCCAAATTGTGACTTTAACCATGATTCCACTGTTACTAGAGTGGTCAAATAAAATAAATCACAAAGTATCATCTGTTGTATCCTAGATGTCACTTAAATGCATAAAGAAGCATGTCTATTTATTCTCTCAGTGCCCACTCGCTGTAGGCCAGTATGTCATCCCACTAAAGGAGAAAAAATTATTTTAATAAGTGGTGACTACCCAGCATGGCAGAAGGAAAGTTGGCATCCTTTTGCAAAAATGGATACCTACAAAAGTTGTGGAGAAACATTCAAGTCAACTAAAAAAACATTTTAAAAGAAATAATTAAAACAATAGGAGCTTTCATGAAAATTCCTCCCTGGTATTCCGCCAGTAATGTGATGGACATTAAATAAGAATGGGCTTGGTAAAAAACCCAGTCTTATTTAACCCAGTGTAAATCAAACCTAGATTACTTAATCAACATGAGCAGAGAATCAAGCTGTTCAGGAAGGACCATTTTCATAATAAACCAGTCAATTAAAGATCATCGTATGGAGTAGCAAGAAAATAGGAGTGAATAGATTAGGTGAGCCACTGGAACAGGCTTCCCCAAGAACTGGTGGATGTCCCATCCCCAGAAGTGTTCAAGGCCAGGTTGGATGGAGCCTTAAGTAACCTGCAGTACTGGGGGCTTCCCTGTCCATGGTGGTGGGATCAGGACTAGATGATCTTTAAGGTCCCTTCCAACCCAAACTTTTCTCTATGAATCTATGATTCCATGAATATCAGATTTGTACACTTCAAATGGTTCCAATATCTACCCCTCTGGTGTTGAAGTAAACGACAGTAATTTAACCCTGTTCATTAACAGCTCCTTTAGTGTATTCATTTTCAAGTGATTTATTTTTCAGATTTACCCAAGGTTAACATTAGTATTTTATACTTAAGGTGAAAGAGTGGCCTCAATTCAAAGCTGGCTACGTGTAAATACACAAAAAACCACGCCCAGACATCTGATTTCCCATTTTTCAATTTCAATTTTTTGTAGATGTCTCTGGAAGTGATATGACTAGTTCTATTAATAATGCCTAATATATTTTGGAAATTCATTTATCTTCATTATATTATGCAAAGAACTGCATTCAGAAACACAAAACTGATTTTTCTAACACAGGAAATCTAAAACAAAAACTAGGAGTCTGGCTGTATGATTATTTATAGCAGTGTCTGCTTCATAAAATGTTTGTAAGAATCAGTGAGAACTAATACAAACAAAATGCAACTATCTGGATAGTCACTAGGAAGCCCTTTAGTACTATTTGCTATATCTGCTTATTAAACTCATAAACATTGCTTTTGAAATTTGACCCTTGGTTCTCATTGCTGAAGGATCATCCACAGTATCTCACACCATCTCTGATACTTGCCTTTAAAATAATGACAGACTGAATATCTCTCTCCACTATCAACAAATCATAGTATCAAAAAAATATATTTCATTGCATTGGAATAATACCATACAGCTAAGAATTCATTCTTCTTATCCCATCTTTAGATCTTTTCTGAAGGACGTTAGGATTATACAACTCATTATTGAGTTGCATAACTTATGAAAATAGAAACTCTGTGAAAATACTGCTTTCCAACAAAAAATGCAATATGAACTTCTGCAAACTCATAACAATATTTTCATGGCACTTATGTCCTTAATACCACACCCATCAAAAGGTATTAAAGTTTTACCAGTTTATGCCATTACATATGCATTTCATAAAGTAATTTAAAAAAAGGTTTTTAGTATTAAAACAGTATAATCTGTGAAATTCCTGCATTTATACTAATTTCTAGTCAAAACTAAGAAATAACTTTCACTTAGAAACTCTCACTTAGAAAATTTTTAAAACTTACCTGGTTATGGTAAGTAAGGATTCTACTACACTTGTAAAACAAGTTACGTTTAATTGCATGTTAGAAGTCATACCACATGATAGTAGCAAAAGACATAGAACAGAAAATCTAGTTAGATATAACTTACATACCTCAAATACTGTTTTCTGATCTTCAGTACTTTTTCTGGGCATTTTAGACTCTTTTCCTTCTTACCATCAGCATGATAGTGACTCATACTTTGTTCCTGAAGAGATTTATAGAAATTAAACATTAAACCCACAAGCTTAAGACCCCTTACCCTCTGAGTTTGCTGGGCTCCTCTTGCTTCTCAGTGTAACAGACACATGTGTAAACAACAGAATTTCCTGCATCCTTTTCTCATCTGCACTGTACTGGGACTTGGCCAATTGGATTATTTACAGCATTAAGGCCACTCCACAGTAACTTGAAAAAGATTCTCATTGGTCAGGCATTATCAAAACTAAAACCACATTTTTCTTTTAAGTACAAGTCATTTATACAAAACAAAACTTTTTGTCATACTGTTCTTCACTAAGCATTATTTGTTCAGGTTTTATTTCTCCCTCCCTTTCTAAACCGAAGACCGTAACCCCAGTCCCCCAGACATTATGTATAAGATGAAATTAGTTATTTGAATTAAAGTACTTAAGCACAGGTCCTAGAACTCAACCAAACTGGATGGATTCTTATTCCACTGCTTGCTTCTGCTATCCCTCCTGAGTTTTAAATAGCCTAAAATAAGGCTAGTTTTTCACTCAGCTAGATGATATAACCTTGAAAATACACGTGTTTTCATAATTACCTCAGTAATTAGCCAGGGGCTCTTCGAAGTTATTACAAAAAACTGTAGTATTCTAGATTATCAGAGAGGTGAAAATACCAAGGCAAGGAAAGTTAGAAAAGAGACCACAAAACTTTGAAAAGCTCTTTTTGCATTAAAATTTACAGTTACATGTTAAAATATAAGGTAAGATATACTTTTTTTCTGGAATACAAACTCCAACATTTTTGTAACCAACATGACAAAGCATGACACCACTGTCCCAAGTCTGATATCACAGGCTACCTAGCTGGCAGGTCCTCAAGGCATAAAATTGATATAGTTAGACACAGCTGGAATGATTTGTCATAGCTGTGAAAAGCCAAATATTTCTCATTTAAAAAAATCCCTCCTAATGTATAGAATACTGACATCTCCTTTGTCACAATCTCAGACTGAGAAGCCAGATTTCCTTTAGCTTTAAGGGACATATCTCTACTTTCCTACTAATATCCCCACAATTTTAGCAACACTAAGCAGGTAGTCTTTCCATCATGAATATTAGCTAGACCTGCGTGACTCTTCTCTTGTCTGACACTAGGACTTTTAAATTTTTATTTTTTAAAATTATTTTAGGAAAATGAACTAGCAAATCCTCCCACTTTTCCTTGACTCACAAAATCTATTCCACTGCCAGGAGATAAAAGACTGCCTTCCAAAAGACAAAAGTAAAATAGGTGAAAAAAAATATCTCTATACACTTGTGTTAAAAAACCAAACCAACAAAAGACAGGAACCAAAACAAAAAACAAAAACAAAAACAAAAACAAAAAAACAAACAAAAAACCCAAAAAAACCCACAAACCCCCCCCAAAAAAAACAAACAAAAAAACCAAACCAAACCAAACCAAAACAAACAAACAAACAAAAAAAACCCCAAAAAACCAAAATCCAAAGCAAAAAATGTGACTCCATTCTAAAAAACCCAAACCAAAACTAACACCACAACAAAACAAAACAAGTCTGCATCAAATTAAAAGAAAACACACACAAAAAAAAACCCCCAGCCCCACAAAACCCAAATCCAAACAGTAAAATAAGGCAACAGCTACTTTATGCATCTTGCATGGCTTCTTTAGCAACTAAATAGATCCCATCTCCCACTAGACTACTCTCTGGCTACATTCCATTACCCTTACTGAAGGAAATCGCTTCACATTTTAAAAAAATCAAGTTATATACACATCATAACTTAAGCTCTTAACTACTCACATTTCAACCCATTCATGAGATTCCCATTCACTTTCCACGATTCTTCACTTGCTACAATCTCTGAGCACATCCAAGGATGCTGTTCCATTGCCCGTATTCAAACAAATTCACAGTTTCTAAAGAAATTGATGCACATTTATTTTGTCTGAAAGGAAGGGAATTAACTTTGATCACAATTGAAAATGTCTTTCCAAGTGAAGGTCTGTAACAGAGAATTTATCATTCAAAAGTAAATAAACAATTTTAAAAGTGTCACAGTATAACATGTGAAGGAACTAGTACTCCTGGAAGTGTCATTTAAGTACCTTTTGGGAAGGAAAACTGTACTCTTCAAGAAAAAACTTATGTATAATAGACCAATAGTGAATAGTAAAGCTATTAAAAAAACTCAGTTTCTATTCTGCTGCATTCTGTTGTAATCAGCAATTCTTGGAGGAATCTGGATTTTATACATAGTTAAAATATACATTGTTAAAAATGCATCCAAATAAAAAAAATACTGTAAATTTGGGAAGTTACCATGGTATTTTTGTATCTTTATTTGCAAATATATTTTTGGTTTTCAGTCTCGTTTATGATTCTGTGTCACTGCAATAACTGCAGAACAGATGTTGCCAGCATGCACGTTTGCTAACACATGACCTTCACATACAGTGCTGAATTGTCTTCCTAGAAGTCTCCATGTATGTAAACAATTCTTAGTTCATACTAAGAACATTCATATATGCTCATCAAGAGAATGATGAGCAACTCTGGCCATTATTTTTGTAAGAAAATTGTGCTGAGAAAATATGATAAAGCCTATAGACAGCATCAATAATCTAGAACATATGTTTTCATGTATGGCCTTAGTTGTCAATTGTGCTGTTGCACTCTTGATTAGGGTGGGATAGACTCCCTTCACTTTGAGTACATTTGAACTTTGGCAGCATGCCTGACCTGCTTTTTCCAGGATCCATAGAGAAACATTAAGAGAACATGAAAGCCAAATTTTGAATTTTTAAATGTCAAGACTCATCCCTTTGGGGTCACAAAGGAAGAGACCTGATCCTTTTCAGGATCACTGAGCCAATGAAGAAGATTAAATAATTTCTCTCAGAGGAAAGTTAGAGCAAGTCTTTCTCAAAACATGGAAGTTTACAATATTTACTGTATTGATGCAATTTCCTTAGCAGATATAAGAAATTATAATTCAAGCCAAAAACAATAAAGCAATTCAAATACAAATGGCAATAAAACAGAACATTCCTACTATTGAAATTGGAAAATAGGGGTATGAAGCACTAAAATTGTAACCTTTTGAAACTGGGCTTCCTCAAGTATTCTAAAAAAACACATACATATGCCAGTTCTTTTTTGCTGATGAAAGTAACTTTTAATCTTACTATTTCATACTGCTCCACACAATTTCATACAAGTGAAACAATAAACATCACATTTCATTTGAATATATAAGAATAGGAGGTTGTAGTTTACTGTACCTCAACCCAGACCTGCTCCCTTAGGTGATGAAGACACATAGAAGACTACCTGATGTAGAAGGTACCTTCAAGGTATGGAGAAAATAGAGGCAAAAGCCATATAATTTTGAATCTCATCTCTACATCAGCATTAGCAAAGCTCAAACTTATAACAAAAAAAGCAAACCTGTGAAGATATAAATACTTACGGAAGAGGTAAATCAATGAAACAAAATGAACAAAATTGAGACTCCACCGAACCTCATGCACAGACTACTCAGTGTGGGAAAACATAGTGTGGTTCTGTGTGATAGACAGTCTAGGAAAAAGGCACGGGGTAATTATTTTCTAGAATCTCTCTCTAAAATTAGAAATGCAAGAAAGGGATAACATTCTCCTCCCATTTTCTTTTAATTTCTAACAGACACTGAACAAGGGACCTTAGCAAAGCTTTGCTTTCACAAGGTTTAGATAGCGTATGTATGGAGGGAAGCCCTATAGGGATGGCTTCTGTGAGAAGCTGCCAGAAACTTCACCAAGATGGACCCAATGCTGGCTAAGGACGAGCCAATCCATGATGGTGGTAGCACTTCTGGGATAATGTAGTTGAGGGGAAAAACCCACCATGCACAACAGCAATTGCTCCTGAAGAGAGAGGAGTGAGAATATGTGAGAGAAACAGCCCTGGAGACACCAAGGTCAGCAGAAGGAGGGAGAGGAGGTGCTTCAATCACTAAATCAGAGTCTAGTCTGCAGCCTGTCGTGCAGACCATGGTGAGCAAGCTGTGCCCCAGCAGCTCACCAAGGTCCACAGTGAACCACAGATCCACCTCTAGACTGTGGAGCACCCAACACTGGAGTAGGTGGACGTGCGAGGGAGGCTGTGACAGTGTGGAAAGCCTAGACCGGAGCAGGTTTCTGTTGGGCCCTATGGAGAGAGGAGCCCGTGCTGGAGCAGGTTTGCTGGCAGGACTTGTGACCCCCCGGGGGACCCACACTGCAGCAGCCTGTTCCTGAAGGACTGCACCCTGCAGAAAGGACTGACACTGGAGCAATTTGTCAAGACCTGCAGGCCATGGGAAGGACTCATCCTGGAGAACTTCATGGAGGTCGGTCTCCCACAGCAGGGACCCCATACTGGAGATTGAGAAGAGTGTGAAGAGTCCTCCTCCTGAGAAGGAAGGAGCGGCAGAGATAATGCATGATGAACTGACCACAACCCCCATTTCATGTCCCCCTGGGCTGCCTGGGGGAAGAATTCAAGAATAAAGTTAATCCTGAGAAGAAGGGAGGGTTGGGGGGGGAAGGTGTTTTTGAAATTTACTTTCACTTCTTATTACCCTATTCTGACTTGGTTGGTAAGAAATTAAAATAATTTCCCTGAGACTCTTTTACCCAGATGGCAATTGCTGAATGATCTCTCCCTGTCCTTAACACATGAGCTTTTCATCTTCTCTCCCCTGTCCAGCTGAAAAGGAAGTGATACATTGGTTTTGGTTGGCACCTGGTGTCCTGCCAGGGTCAATCCACCTGAATAGGCTACATACAGGCAGGATTTCATGAATAAAACTATTTATGCATGTAACACGTCACTCCTAGCTAAGTAACTTTAAAACAGATCATAAAACTTAAAAGCAACATCAAACAGCAATGAATAAAGAAAATAAATAAATCTTAGTTTTATGCTAGCACAGTGATAAAGCATAACAGGAAGACGTTTATCGGATAATATCTTGTTCAGCTTGTTAATTTTCAGTTCTGACTTTGCCTGTGCAAGTTAATTTGATTCACAAATGCAAACAGTGATAGCAGATAATTGTAGATGATTTACCTTGTACAGATCTATGCTGTTGATTGAACTTCTTTGCTTATTAGAAGTAAAACAGGAAATAACTATGTATTATATTTGACGTGTTGGTCTATTAATACTTTCCAGCACATTTTGTGGTAGCAAATATGTGGTAAGCAAAGTTGTGGTAAAATTACTTACATGCTTAAAGATTCTCAGTAAATATAAGCTTCACTTTCTGTTGTTCATTACACTCTTTAGTGAAAATTAACATATAACACCTGAAAATGGATTGCTTATTATATATAACTATACTTCAAAAAGCCTCAGCTTGGCAGAACTACTACTGATTCTCAACAAGAAATATTAGTAGAGCAGGTTATAAAAATAGGCTCTAAATTTGAAGATTCCTCTTCACTGGAAGTTATTTCCACATGATACCAGAATTTAAGTGTTTTCTGATTAACAAAAAAAAAAAACAAAATCAAGACTAGCCACTTCAGTAATTTTGTCTGCTCCTGATTTTATTCCGGGTGTCTTGGGCAAGGGGCAATGGTTTGAAACTGAAGAAAAGTCAATTTAGATTAGACACAAGTAAGAGAGTTTTTTCATAAATATATATTGAGAGTGATGAAACACTGGAACAGAGTGCCTGGAGAGGTAGCAGATGCCTTTCCATTGGAAACATTCAGGGTCAGCCTGGGTGGGGCTCCGAGTCACCTGATGTATTTGAAGATATCCCTTCTCAATGTGAGGTGGAGAAGGAGGAGGTTAGACTAGATGGCCTTAAAACCCAAACTGTCCTATAACTTTAAAAAGAAGTTATAGAGCTTGCAAGAGTATGACACTCCAGCAGTTTCAAGATGAGAAATAGAAGTAAAAAGGTAAAAATTGATCTCTTTTTTTTTTCAATTTTACCCTTTCCATAATTTATAAATAACTCAGCAAATAGTTTTCAAGTCAAGTCTCAATAAAAATATCATTACAAATTTCTGGTAAATCTGATGGAAAGAGTTCATAATTTATATTTATGGCTACAGTTTAATGTTGAAGTAATGCAATGTTGAAATAGCAGCAACATAATTTAGAAGAATTTAAAAGAAATTAAATTAAGAATAAATTAAGCATTTTCCTTTTTTTAATGAAAGAAAAAAATTGCTCCTAGTCTGATATTTCAATACGAAAAACTAAAAGGAATTAAATCAAAAAGAGATGGTTATTCTTGCTCTTCAGTGTAACCCAAGTGTAAGAAGAGGTCACCCTGCCAAATCTTTTACTAACTGCACACAGGTGTGATGCTGCTGTGGTGTCTAGATTTTTCCACAAATGCACTGATTATAAAGACTTGCATAGGTGGGTACAAAGAAGGCACAGATGATTGACAGCAGCTTGCACAGCATGATTTTTCAGTTCATCACCTTCAACCCCCAAAATATGACTTTGAATAAATCATACTAATCAACACATTCCTATAAAAGAAATCAAGTAATATCTACATATATTTCTGATGAAAAATGCAAAAGGTCCCATACTAAAATAAAAATGATGAATCCTCATACTTTTAGGGGAAATATATTTCTTGATGAGTCTTTCATATGCCTAGGTTTTGCAATTTTTCCTCCTCAGATATCAATTAAAAAACAAATGTGGTTTTTTGGGGTTTTTTTCAGGAAAAGTTTACAAATACTGCAATGAGGTGTACAAGAAGCATGTGTATCTTCCAGCATCATGTTGGGAAGGCTGCAGGATGAGGTACTACTTTTATCCTTAAAATGTGAGTAGTAATAATAATAAGTACAGCATGAGAAACAACCTTTTCTTTCCCCCCTCTCCTATATCCTAAGAATAAAAGTGTCTTCCACAAGAATACCCCTGCTCTACAGAAGGGCTTGTAACAGCAGCATGATGTAACTAGTGTGTCATCTGAGCATATCCGAAGCAGGAAAGATGTCTAAATTAGTATTACAAACACTGCCTATCCCATTCTGAAAAAAAAAAAAATTATGTGCAATTTTTCAGAGTAAATGAACATTCATAATTTTCCTTTCTGATCTAAAACTAGCTATTCCTTTTACTAGGATAGCATTGCTGCTGGCACTCAATATTCAAACAGCAACAGTGACTGCCACGAAAACCTTACGCATTCTAGAAACAGTGAGATAAAAAGTAGTAGTTTACTCACTTTTACATGAAACACTATCTCTCTGTCTTTAAGGCTGCCATTCTCAATAATGAAAATATCTTGTATCTTCAGCACTTTAAGTGACAAAATTTGGCAAGATGGAAGCTTCTATGTTATTAATAAAAATGAATGTTTTTATTTAAGTTTAAATATCTGGACTTCATCTCTATTTCAGAAAAGAAGTTATAATAATTAGGTCTTTGAATCATCAGGCTATAAATAACATCCGAAGAAAGATGTGTTCCTGATTTCTTCCTGTAGTTCAAAATGAAGATGAACATCAGCAGCATACAGATGTTGAAAATTAGTGACTTGGTACTACTTATAGGTCAACAGCAGTTAAAGAGGCCAAGAAAAGAAAAAATGTATTTAAGATCTTTCTCTACACTCATGTGATTATCTTGATTAGGACAGTTGTCCTTACCCAGGATTAAATGGAAACTGGAACCCAGAACACATTTATATGTAGTAAGTCAAGCATGTGCATGGTTTTTTTTGTTTTGGATAGGATTACTGTAATTTTGGTTGGTTTGGTTTGCAAGAATCTTCTTGCAAACTTTTCATCTATTTTTTGTTATCCTACGTTTTATAGTAAGAAAAATTAATCACAGCTTCAAAACAAAGACTATTAATCACCTAAGACTATTATATACAACATAAAAAAGTACCAAAAAGAGATACACATCTACTTCCAACATTATTACAGAAGAGCATGGGGGAAAAAAAGAAAAAAAGCACTGGGGAAAAAAAGAGAAAAAGCATTGGTCTGGGCAGAGTGTCAGGCAGATGTCTTGAATTAAAGTTGTGATGCAAATCACTTTCAGTTATAACAGCAGGAACAGTATTTGAGGATGTACTTGTATGTCTCAAATAGGCTGCACGAACTAGACGAGGTTGTAAAAGAGAGCTGATGTTCATCTAAAGACCACAAATTTTTTTTTACAATTTAAAATACCCTGTTATTAAAAGTACAATGCACAATTCTGCTGGTTCTTTCCACACAGTCTCACAGCCATACTTACTAACATTTCAAAGTTTACCTGTCAGCAATGGTTTAAACAGATGAAGGCCCATGAAGATGAAGGACACATCTGAGGGTCAAGATGGTCACAAATGTCGTGACCCTAAGATAACCCACACTTCTTGCAGTACATCTATTCTAAAAAAATTCTTCCACATAATCCCTCAGTAATGAGGAGCCCCTTGGTAAATGAAGCTATTCTAACCGTACCCCTGAGAGCCTTAAAGTTAACACATATGCAAGGGACTGCTAGAGGTTAGCCTGAAAAGTATATCTATTTCACAGGAATGATTAATACTGAATTGACTGAATTTTATTTTGAATGCTTATGTTCAATGGGAACATATCAATGAGAAACCTGGGTCCAGTTTAGACTTTATCTTTCATATTGTGACTAAAGCTTTGGCCTTGTTGTTGTACAACTTTTTTGCAGAAATGGAATAGGACACTGCTTGTTACCTGTGCTCTGGTTTTGTCAGATACGTAAGTGTCTTCATCATTTCTAAAGAAATAGTAGGCTGACATCTATACATTAGTCTCTCTCTTAACACCTTCTTTTAGTTCAACTTCTTCACATTTTTCAACAATTTAGCAAACAGCTCAGCACAATTTTGTACTGCTTCAGATTATCCTCTCTCTTCTGTTTAATCTAATTCTCTCTTTCTTTTCTTAGTGACTTTCCATCATACTTAAGCACAGGAATGTTCAGCAGAAATGAAAGGATGAACTTTTCCAATATCCAAGATCCTGTCATGGATAAGACAAAGAAATACATTCTGTACTGTTTAACTTGACCTAAGTTGATGGCTAGCATTTCTTTTGAATGAGAAGAAAAGGGCAGATAAAAGAGACAGAATAAAAACTGTTCTGTGGAAACTTCATTCATTAATGCAATTCAGACAGATAATGTGAGCAGCTACAAGGTTTATTTTAAAAATATAAAATATTAGTAACTTAATCCCTCACTCAAATATTTGTGACAATTAAATGAAGATGGGAATAATATATGGAAATTTTATGTGCAAAGCAAACCAACTACATTAATGTATGACAATATCTAAAAGTAAGGAACCATTTAACCTTACAGAAGCACCTTTACCTGTAATCTAAATAAAAATAGTTTTGTCTTACAGCGCAAGCATCCAATCAGAAATTGTTCTTTGGTGAGACTTTTCCATTCCTTTTTCTGTTAAGCCTCCACTCCATTCGTTGCCTAGATTTGAGAGACATAATTTCCTAACACAAAAGGAGTTCTTTTCTCTACCCCTCTTAATTTAGCTATGAGGACTCAGCTTTAATAAACACTAAAAACTGTGTTGTTGTTAATGGAAAAAACATGCTTAAATAGTAGGGATTTGCAAGGAGAAGAAATATGCAGGCCCATTTAGATATCAAATTAGAAACAGAAACTGTCTATAAACTAATATAAGACTTACTCAAGCATACTTAGATTACTGATAAATTTAGTTTTATATATGGGTGGTGCCTACCATCAGTCTATCACAGTGATAATCCTTGAATATATTAGTGCCTTGAGTTGTACTGTTCTACAAACAGGGACTGCAAGCTAAGGCCTGCTTATACCTGAACAGGTGATCAGCTTTTCACCTGTCAGAGTTCACAACATCATTGTGAGTGATTGTCTTAACCAAGTATCACTTTGTCTTCTGTTAGAAGTTTAAGTTATAGGTGAAGTTTTCCAGGTAATATAGTCTTGAAAAATGCTAGTAATTAAAATTAATTACAAAAAGTCTTACAGAAATGCTTAAGGGGATTTGTAATCATATCTGTACATCTAGAGATTTTTAACTAGAAAGATCAAAGGATCTGTATAAAATGGTTGCTTGTGACAGATCTCTAAAAACTAAGAAATATTCAGTATACAGCTTCTATATTGCATTTTACTGCTAAATTGTTTGTTTTTCTTCTCTCTGCTCACCCTCTGAAAGAGCTAATGTATACAGAAAGGTGGTAAGAAAAGAAAACACAAGCAGTTTTTAAATCAAAAAACCCCAACATTACACTTTCCTGTTATTTTGATAAATTATTGTATTGTAACAATTTAGTTTACTACAATGAAAAGATTTAGTGACAATTTATCTTATTTATCATTTTTATGCAAAAGCGGACAAATTGAAATGTAGACGGTATTGTGAGGGAATGACAAGTGAGATGGAAATTGTGTTTTGACTTTTCAAGTAAGCAAAACAAGAAACTTTCCAAGTAAGTGATAATTTTGTCTGATGTATATGGTGTTTTCTTAGAAAAGTAATTATAATTCTTCTTTCAGAACACCGGATATAATAACATTTTTCTTAAGAAAAAAAACCCAAAACAATGCTGCTTTCTGTTAAATTTGTCAATATTTGCTTTTATTCATCTGGCAATAAGAATTACTGCTGATGAATGTAAGTGGTAAAAGTTTGCCTTCAGCTATGTATATCTGTTGGCAACCCTGAATGTAAGTGATCTAGTTGTCAACAGTCCCATGACTAAAAGGACAGATTTCAGAGACAGACCATTACTTTTTCCATTTTTTTTCATATGCACATGTTTTCTATGTTTAATTTTCTTTTTCTTTTTTTTCTTTTTGTATCTGTGCTTGATTCAAACCACGGAGGTCAGCCTGAAGAAGTTAAACTTGTTAGTTTAACTTATGTGTGGTTTTGACCTGGTCTTTATTCACAATTAAATGCAGTGTTCTGCTATGTATTTTGAGAAAAAATTATCGCTTCACTGTAGGAAAAAACCCTCACACTCATGTATATGACTGTGGGCATATTTTTGTTAAAATTAATGTTAGAGTCTGGCTAAAAAGTATTTTAATTTATATGAAAATATAAATTAGACAGCAAAGTGATATTCACTGAAAAAGGAGATGAAACCTACTGCCTGCTGATTACCATTCCTGAAAGTTTTGTGTATAAATAAAAGGAGAATATATAAGATTATAAGGCAGAGATAACACAAATGAATAAAAAAGATTCATAAACCTGAAACTAACAGGCTCTCATAGTCAAGAAAACACTCAGGAAATAACAAAATCACTTCATCTTTGATATGATTTTTTTCTTCATTATTTGCTTTAGCAAGTGCTAGATTCCAAGAGGAGGCGTGACCTTAGGTTATTTAAAATCCCCTAAACGCTTTTGGCTTTAAACTATTCTTTATGTAAACTGAGATCTTGCTAATAAATAATGAATTCTGCTTTATAAATCTAAATTAAGTTGTCATTAATTATTATTGTCTTTAGTTATTGATTTTTCCAGTTTCAACATCATATATAATTAGAACAAGGAAGGACAATGAAGTTTGTGAAGGGTAAGTAAGTCCTATGAGGTGTGGCTGAGGGAGCTGAGGTTGTCTGTTGGAGAAAGGGAGGCTCAGGGGAGACCTTCTCACTCTACAGCTGCCTTAAAGGAGGTGGGAGTTGGTCGTTTCTCCCAATAAACAAGTGACAGGACCAGAGGAAATGACGTCAAGTTGCACCAGGGGAGGTTTAGATTGGGTATTAAGAAAAAATTGCTTCACTGAAAGGGTGGTCAGGCATTGGAGCAGGCTGCCAGGAAAGCGGTGGAATCACCATCCCTGGATGCGTTCAAAAGGTGTATGGACATGTCAATGTACCAATAATCCTTGTGGGTTCCTTCTGAGTCAGGATATTCTGCCATTCTATGTTGCACCTGGGGATATGGTTTAGTGCTGAGCACAGTGGTGCCAGGTTATTGGTTAGACTTGATGATCTTAGAGGTCTTTTCCAACTTTATAAATTCTAATTTTATCTGATCTGAAAGTTTATTATCTTCCACCACTTGAAATTCTGAGCAATACGTGAAAATACAGGTCTAATTAGCAAGCAGGATAGAGAAACTGGAAAAATTGCTTTCAGCAGATTATAATGCTGGGGAGGTCTGATTGTCATATTGAGTGAGAACACCTGCATTAGTATCAGCCTTTACTGCATTTCCTGCTGTGGATCTCTCTGGGCAGCTGTGAGGACACTCAGCCAATTCAAGATCCTTTCTGTCAGGGTAAAAATGCCAAAGGTGCCTGGTTCAAGTGCCTTGCACTAGAGCTCTAGATTCTTCTACAAGGATAGAAAATTACTTCCTTCCAATCCTCTTCCAGTCACTTAATACATCCCCTTTCTTCTCTCTGACTTGTGCAATGTTTAGATGAAACCAAGGAGATACACGACAAAATTTCCTCTCCTAAAGTCCGTTCCATGCTTTTTTCGTAAAGGGCTGAGCATGCAGTTAATTCGTACTAGTGTAGTTGACTAGCATGAAACATGTCATCAGAGCTATGTTTGACTAAAATAAACTATTTTCTTTGCCAGAGGAAGACTAGGTCAAACTGAATCAGAAAGAACATAGAGAGAAACCTTTTAACTCCTAAGTGAGGCTAAAAAGCAGAAAGTATTATGATCATGCTAATGTTTCATGCTACAAAGGAATTACTGTCAACCAGCACCAGCAACTGCAACTAGAAAAGAAGTGATGATAGCTTGTTCCTACTTTACTTAAGTATAGTATTTTTAATGTTTGAAGATACTGAACAATTTTGCATTTTTAATACATAGTCTGATTAGATGTCCTGGTGAAGTGCTCATGAAAGCATTGTTATATGTATTATCTAAATACATGAGAGAAGCTCTTTGGGATAGGCAATATATCTTCAAAAAGCTTGCCCAAAAAGATTACTAACATTTCCAACAATACAAAAATGTCTATCACAAAATATTAACTAGCTATGCAAATAGTTTCTTATTCAAAATTTATACATTTATTGATTTTATAAATCTCTTAACATATATGTGATGTGTCAGTTGCCAAACTAACCAAGCAAACAAATTGAGGATCATAAAAGTCAACAGAATACAACCAAGAAAGATAATAGGTTATCTTAATATTAAGCAGGGTAAGATTGCAAGCAGGCTTCTGTATGTTTCCTGAAGTAGACTACAACAAAAGTTAAAGCTATTCTGTCTTTTTTTTTTTTCCTGTGAGCACATAACCACCATTAGCTCAAATTTGTTTC
Source organism: Picathartes gymnocephalus (assembly GCA_013390045.1). Lineage (NCBI taxonomy): Eukaryota > Metazoa > Chordata > Aves > Passeriformes > Picathartidae > Picathartes > Picathartes gymnocephalus. Next base: position 29,915 of record WEKY01004816.1, on the reverse strand, counting down.
TGCAAATAATATTAATACTCTAAAATAGGAGTAATGGAAAATTTTAATAAACATAGATAATTAAGCAGTTTAACAGGTATATATGTTATCTATGTAAAATTTTGCTGAACTCAAGATAGTCTTTGTTTCAATAAAATCTTCTGTAGGTACTATGATACAAATAATTTGCAAGCTTGCAAAACTCAACTGCATTGAGTTATGGAAAAAACTAGAATTTTTGAGAATAATTTAGTATTTATATTGGTTTTTACTGAATGTTTAAAATAACTCTTTTCCTATCCATTTATCTTAATTTGTTTGTCCTGATGTGACAAAATGTTATCTATGAAATACTTGCTTCTGGAAAAATAATTGTGTTGCTGACATAATTTTTTTATAAATCCAATGAGGTATGAAACTACAGTTTCAGACTGACAAAATCTTGGCTATAGTTACACTAAAATGATGACTTCTGTCACCATGGCAAAATACAAACAGAAAATGTTGTAAATGGAAATTTTTTTGTTTCTCAATAAAACTGACTCAGCAGAAAAAATGTTCTGGGACAAATCAGGACCTGTGCCAACATTGCTAGCCATGTGAAAAACATCTGTTCTGTCACTTTTTGAAGGCTGTACTTGAACATATTGGTGTTTTCAGATGTTTGTTGCTCAATTATATGGCTACATTCTGGGAGGGACGTTCATGGATATTTCCATGCGGTTAGAAACAAATTGTGTTTCAAATTGACTTTATGTGACCCCTGCATGGGAAAAGATTAAATCAGCTTCTATAGCAGTTATATGAACATTTTTTCTGGTTTAGTTAAGAGAGTCCTGATTGGAGCTGACCAGTGAAGCTGAGACAATGGTACAGGCACTTGGGCTTAAGAATAACCTTTTTGAAATAGAGAATACCAAGGAAATTTTGATAGACAGTTAAGTAACTTGATAAATTATTTATCCATAATTACATTTACTAGACTTAAAAATTAGTAACAACAATGTTTTTCTGTTCTGTGGAACACAATGCACTTTATGCACTATCAGTTAGACTATGGTATCCAAATTTATCATTACTGTATGATCATACAAAACATTTGTGCTGTCAAAGTAAGCTTACAAATCAAATAACATATAATGAATAAGGCAAAAATCTTGCCTAGTTCATTTCCAGAAACGAACACTGTCAACAGACATTGAAGTGTGAAGATGAAAAAAAATGTTCATGGAATTACACCCAGCCTGAACCTGCCATGAGACTGGGACAATATTGTATTTTTTTCCAACTCATATAATATATGGTATTTTAAATCAAGTTAAGATAAATCAAAACTGTGTTACAGAAATCAATTGCATACAGGAATTTAAAAGTATATTCTTGGCCTTTGTTACCTTTGACAGTTACCTTTCATTATCGTACCTTGATAGTTGGTCATGACTTCACACCTGCATTCAGGGACATGAAATTCCAAGCTAGATTTCGAATAGATTATACTTACATGATGAATGCAGTATCTTGAAAATGTATACTGTGTTCTTTTGCCCTTTTTTTTCCCCTCTCTGACTTTGATTTTTTGTTTCAGTGCCTTCTTGGCTTCTGTACCAGTATTTTTCTCACAGTAACTTTTCTCATTAGTAGCTGTGTGACTCTCGGCTGCAGGGTTCAGCTGTCCCTGGCTTCTACAGCCCCTCTGCCTGACCTTGGCTCTGGTTCACTGAGAAAATTCTTGTTGAGGTGTGAGAAAGCAAGCGAGCTAAAATAAGCAAGATATGGAAAGTGAAAACAGATGGAAGTGCAACTGTTGGAGCAGCATCAGCTAACAACTCCAGGACTCTAAAGTACTGAGTAAAACTGTAGGACCTTCCTCTCCTGCCAGCTCCAGGGAACTGGAAGACAATAACCCAGCAGCAGCAATAGAAGGAGCAGCAGGGCAGGTCGGCCCGTTTGGAGACGCCTGGCCCTTCCCCAAAAAAGCAGCTTATCTGGTCCAAGAGGACTCAGCTGTTTGCAAAGGGGTTGCAAACACCTAACCTAGGACCTTACTACTTCTAGCCTGCTGTCACACGTATTCTCCAACAGAAAATCCCTTCATACCCCTCACTGCATCTTCCTGGAGTCTCATGGTGAAAGCTGTCCAACTGAAGTGATGAAAGAGGGTTTTACGATATCTAAAAAGGATGCTGTGGCTATTGCACAATTAGCAAAACGTTTCCTATCCTATGAGAAATTAAACTAAAAAGCAATTATTATCTGGGAATTTCTAACAATCAAATGGAAAAATATAGAGCAGAAATTTAGAAAGGATAAAATGAAAGCACTCAACGTCCTTACGTAGCCATCTCAAAATTCTCTGAAAAAGTAAAGATATTTTATTAATATTTAAGGTAATACAATTTTTGGAGTTTAAGCCTCCTTTTCTCTGCACTCATGACATATTAATTGAAGACAAAACTTTTGCATAAAAAGTTTTGTTGCTGACATGCATTCTCAGTGCAAAAACATTTTGCTGAAATCTATTTGGATTTTGTGTGGGTCTTCCATAAGACTAAGGCATGCTAACCATAGAATACTGAAAGCTTTAAAAGTCACCTAGCAACACAATGGAAGAATCCACACAGAAACTAATTTTCAGTTACTGGCACCTATGTTCTCAATGTAAGCAGCTCATAAAAACACATGCAAATCAGCATGAAGTGACTCATATCATTCTGATGAAACCCTTTTAAGAAATTCCAGCAGGCAGGTGGAAACATAAGATTCTCAGAGTATCTAAATTCTTGAAAATTAATGTTAGCACGCTGTTTCCCTTTCTTGAAACTAAGACCATAAAACACAGAGACTGTGACTTCTCACAAGAAAAGTCTCTGGCATAGCAGGTTATTAAAGTCTGTCCTTTAAATACTACTCCAAATTTTGTGTGGGGCACCCATCTCTCACATTTTCCTTGATGTTCATGAATATTTCAAATTCATCCATACTGTATTATGAGGTTTAATGATAAAACTATATTTATAAAGACAGATGTTATTACAAATACAAAAAAAAAAAAAAAGAAAAAAACTGTACTTTATAAACAATGGTTATCAGGGAAAATGTAATATCTGGGATAAAAGAATGACAGAAATTACAACAATCTTTTTTTCATATAATGTGTCAACTTTTTCCACAGTCTTCTTTCACTTTGTAAATACTTAAACTCCTTAATACTGTTTTTCATATTGATATTGGTCTAATGCACGGAGTATCTATAGATCATATATAATACTGATTTATTTAACTCAAAGCTAATGTAAATCTTCTCATAGTGTGATTTTTAATTAGATGTTTGGTTTATATGTTCATATTCTTCAGAGTTAATGTTCTGAACAGCATACATTTTCTCTCATGAGATTTCTCAGTGGAAGGGATTAGAGCAGCCGTTATAAATATTAGATTCCAGAACAACCTTATGATAATAATATTTTCTGTGCCTTTTGCAGATGAAGTAAATGCATATAATCTATGTCACACAGGAAGTAAATGACAGATGCTATGGAATTCAGACTCCTAGACTCTGTCAGATTAGAATCTTTAAAAAATGTGCAGAAACCCAAATCTTAGATATCGGAGAAAAAGAGAGTGCCAAAACAAGCAAATAAATTTGAAAGATTGTAAGTAAAAATGCTGGGAGGGTCTTTTATTCTTGAAATTCAGTCAAGACTGTATGATTGCCTGCCAGAAGATAATGTTTTCAGGTCAATAAAAGCAGAATAATTTCTCACATGAACGGAAGGATCAGAACAGGATAACAGCAACCCTCAAAAATACTTTTACCAGCTATCTCATTTACTCCCATATTATGTTAGCTCTTCCAGTTTCTGCTGCTGCTAATAATCACGGGATGCCGACATGTGTACAACTAGTTTCTGCCAACCCAAGCAAACCATAGAAAGCATGCTGTAATTTACAGTCCCAAGATGTTGACAGATTGGTTCACCAGCCAACAAAACATTACTTTCTTTTGCAGCTTCAAAGCCTGGAAGGAGGACACAGAGTTCTGTGAAAATCAGTGGGATGCTGGAAAGCTGAGGCACAAGCTATGCTGTTCATTACAAAGATGCTGGCCATCATTCCGGAGGGGATATCACAGATCTAACCTCAACAAAACTTCTGGCAACAGGGCTGTTTTCTACACAGGCTGTAAAAAAATAGGCTGAGAAAGCTTTTCTTAAGGGCCTCAGCCTGGTGTCCAGCTGTGTGTCATTTTTGTGCACTATCAGTTATGTAAAACAGTAATATTTCATTCATGTCTATGGTCTATCTAATTCTGTACCTTGTGCAGGTGTTTTCCTGATGCGTACATTACTTTTGAAATGTTGGTAGTTTGAGACAGCATTTAGAAAATTCTTCTGTAATTGGTTTTTTGTCAACTACATGAGGTTGAAAACCTAAAAATATCTCTAGATTGCTGTTGAAATTCTTGTCTAGCAAATGCAGAATTTTTGCATGTTTAATTGTGTCTCAAACACCAAAAGGGATAGATAATATGTTAACACCTTCAGATTACATTAAAGAAAAACAAATCTTACTTTTTGAACCATGGGAAAACATAAACCCTAATTCTAAGCCTCTAACTTCAGGCCAACAGAAGATGACAAAGGTAGGACAGAGCAAAGGCCATCACAGTGCAGGACTGAATGTCTGGTGACAGAAAATCGATGGTACGGTTATGTTTTGTTGGAAGTTTCAAATACAGAGAATGACCTCTGTTGGTTCTGCTGCATTCACACAGAACAATGCCACTTGCTGCAGCAGGGCTGCTCCCCACCTCCCACAGCCCTGCTCAGCCCACCCACGGGTCCAAGGGGTGCCCACTGCTGGGGCAGTGGGATGGGCATTGGCTGGCACGCCCTGCCGTGACAGGCAGACCCTCACAGGGAGCACCCCCTGCCCAGCCAGCCCCGGGGCCACCAGCCCTCACAGTGGCCTGAGGGTCTCTCCCTTGGTGTTTCACAGCCTCGGAGGCTTGGGCTCTCACTGGATGCCCTGGTGGCACATGCTTCAGCTCTCCAGCCCGTCTGCAACCAGGGAAAGATGTCCTGCAAGGTAAGATGGCTAATGGGACATGGTTTAAGCTCTGCATAATATGACTCTCTTTTAAAAGAGGACAACCCTTCTCAAGTGGAAACTATAAAATGAGATATAATACAGGAAATCATAATAGTTACCAGCCCAAGAGGTTGGTTTTCTTTAATACAGTGTCTGTTTTTTATCACAGCTATTACATTAGCACCCCACAATCTACTTGCATCCTGTTGGCTCTACAAATAGAGCTCTGCAGATGTTTGCTATTATCCACAATTTAGAAACTATTTCACCAAAGACAAAAAAAACCCTGGGAATTAATCACCCTCTTTGTCAAAGGGCCCTTGAAGAAGCAAAATTGTCAGAACCACTGCAAAGAAATAAAAATGTGTTTGGATGTCCATCTAAAACAATACAATATTGTTTTTATTAAAACAATTTTATTTTTTTTACCATGCAAGCATATTACCGCCCATGCTACAGTCTGTATATAAACCCCCTCCATGAGAAGGAGAAAGAAAGCACATAGGCATTTGGTGCAGATCAAGAGTAACAAATTAACCTACTCAATTCAAGAAGGGTGGTGGTCTTCATATGCATAGTGACACATAAACTTGCACGAACTAAGTGGGTTTATTCTTGTGTGGTGGATGAGATCCATAGGAATTAAAATTACAGTGGTCAGTATTACAAAGTTATTTTTACTCATATTTAATCTGATACGGCACCTTACCCTGAAACTGTAAAATCATTTTCCATTTAAACTGTAGAAAATTTTAACCGTGGAGTTGCCAAAAAAAGACTGAGGAAGCTACGGAACAACTATAATTACATTTTGTCCCAATTCTTCCTGCAGGTATTCCATAATGTCTCACTGATAATATTTTCTGCATATGTGAGGGACAAAACCAGATTTTTCACCATATCAGGATGACAACAAATAGCAAATTATTTAAATAAAAGAAATTTGACTTTTTTTCCTTCGCTTTTACTTACAGTTGCTTCCTTCCATCCATTTATCCTTTACATAACTGGAAAATTGTATCTATGCACTTTCTAGTTTACATTCTGAGCATGCAATTAATTGTGAATAGTAACTGACTGCATTGGCTGGTAAGATCAAATAAAATTAAAACACAGTTTCTAATACAAGTGCTTTTTTATTACATTTTATGTCAATAGCCCAGAAATTTATGAAGATTTGCTTACTGAAGATTAATTATGAAATTAAATTGAGCACATAAAATACTTCAAAATTGTTAAAAGTATATTTTAAGCAAATTGATTAAAACTGAAAATTATTAGGATATCTCATTATTCACTTTATATTGAATGCAATATTTAAGAAATAAATAACCAGAATCTACTAGCTCCTTAGGTACTAAAGCTGTCTGCTTGATTGAACAGGCATAAGTAAGTTTTTCAAATGAAAATTATATAAAATAACATTATTATTATTACTATTATTAGCTGGACCCTGCACAAGCAAAATGTCCATGTCCTAGCATAGGTGCAATAAAAATGAAGTCATATATAGCAAAATGCAGTATTTCAAACTAGAAAATACAGCTGTCATACTTCGAACGTGTTTGTCACTAATTTTGAGATACAATATACGTAAGCTCTAAACATATGCTATGACTATTTTCAAGGCAGTGTAGTCATCACAGAAGAAAAAGCCTGTGGTATAATTTCTGTAAATTTATGTCTTTCCTGTAAGACACCCCAGGCTCCTACTACCAATGCAGTGTACTTCCCAAAGATTTAGCCAAATGGCTACTTCTTACAATTAGTGATTTTGCACCCCAGGTGCTAGTTCTGGCTTTTGGCATGGTTTTGTTACAGGGCTCTGGGTTATCTCTTAAAGCTGTAATGCATAGACATCTGACTGTTTTTCTTATGTGCCTCAGACTTCCCATCTCTAAATCAGGAAAATGTTTTGCGATTTTCTAAGAATTTTTATTTATGGAATCTACATACTGTTACCTTTACAGGAACAAGGAGGAAAGCAAGAGATTAGAAAATCTGAAATATTTCCTGCAACTAAAGGATCAGGTAAACATGTAAACTTTACCATCAGAGAGCAGCTCTGTTTTGATTAATGAAAATGTTCTAGGGAAGTCCTAAAACAAATAAATATGGTCCTCAGCATGTACAGACCATTTGTGCAGAGAGAATTCCTTTTCTGTAAAGGCTGTACCTCATGAGTACCTGCTTCTGACTGCATTACCGTGTGTCAGCTGACTAGAACATGATTTATCCCAGAAGTCTTTGATGTCCATCTTAGTCCCCTTAATGGCACCCTCTCCACCAACCTCATTTGTCCCTAGGCCATGACTGGAATCTTTACGTAACCTGAAGTTCACCATAACCAGAGTGTTTGCCTCTTGGCCTCATGAGCAGCTGTTACATATCTGCTCTGGTGTGACTGGTGAGCAGCACCATCAGACACAGGGCACTGCCCAGGGAGGCACCAGCTGGCACAGAGGGGTGCACTGAAAGGAGGGGACAGATGCTCTGCTGCTGCGAAGAGCTTTCCTGTGCTCAGCAGTGGTGGTGACATCCCACATGGCGTAGTTCCAAACTCCACTGGAGGAACTGATCCTGCACAACAGAGGCCTTGACCCAGAGTGAGCTCCCGAAGGAGCTCCAGCTCTGCAGGGATTTGGCTTCAGGGATACCTGGGGCTTCTGGCTGACACTGGGACAAGGGGAGCTGGGCTCCTTGCCTACCTGCCCTTGTGACCAAGCAAAGTGTCTGCAGGAGGAGGTCACCGGACTGTGCAGCATCAGAGATGATGAGAAATAGTTTGGAGTAAGGTCATGTGGAAGGGGAGAGAGAGTATCTTCTTCACTGAAATCATCATCTGATCAAAAACCTTTTCAATACATTGACTGTTTTTTACTTAATAATGAGTAAAAGGGGAAGCCCTAAACAAGAGCCCACAGAAACACAAATCTGGTAACAAAAAGGGACCACAGAGAAAGTGCCAAGGACCAGCGTGGGACAGAGAACCTTGTCTGTCTTGGCAGACTGGGATATTCCTCAGTAGCCAGGCAGGAGGAGCCCCTGGATGTGATGGTTACTTATAACATCCCATAACACCTGGATCATCTCCAAGACCTGCAGCTTCACGAACCTAACAGTAATGAAGGAGGTGCAGGTAGACTCTGTGCTTATCAGGCGTGAAAATGGAGCCTCCCATGAAGATGGAAGCTGGAAACTGGTTACTTCTGGCACTCAGAGGATGGTTCCTGCTCCACTTTTAGACTTCCAACTTTCTGATATGCCAGTGCCATCATTTACATGACACCACCCAACCATCCATCAGGATATCAGAGAAAAGCTGTGTAACATTGTTATCAGCAGGGAACCTTTGCTCTAGTAACACTATCGTGTTAAATACAGATATAACTGAAAAATCTGAAAGGGAAAAGATAACTGTATTAATGCTAAGAAACAATGAAATATTTTTTTTTAACTGAAAGAAAACCTAATAAGAAAGTGTATTCTAATTTAACTCTACATTCAGTGTGGTTTCAGAGTGTATGAGGCATGTAAGTCATTCATTTCTTAGCATGGGGACTCATTCTCTTACTGAGTGACAATAATGGAAGTTTGCTCAGATCCTCAATTCTGCACAGTTCCATCAGTTAAAGAAGAACTTGTCAAGTGATTTGACATAAATTCCAAAAGGATTATTTCTTTGCTTGCAATCATCTTTAACTGTGAAAGAAAAGCAATACTTGCAAATACATGCATTCAGTTTTCTAGGCCAGGTCTAAAAATCATCAAGATGTACAAGTAATCTTTGTGTAAATCACTGTGAATCAGGTCCTCAAGAATTCACTAATTACTTGGTCCATGTGTAATTTAAAGTTTTTGTCTGTGTACTGTGAATTTTTATTTGCCAGGTAACATCTGCTGCACACCAAGAATGCATCTAAATTTATCTGGCTACACTATTACTAATGTGCTTTGACTTAAATTACAACAGCAGCTATGTTAACTAACATTAATTTAAAGCATATTTTCTTTTCTTTTCTTGTTCTTGCCTCCTATATGCCGAATATTTTTGCTATAAAAAGATGTGGCCAAGTTAGGAAGAAAATACTGTTGAATAAATCTTTACATTTCCTCTGTATCTCCCAAAAATACTATGAATGTGTTCTGGTTCTTATAGTGATGGGCAAGCATTCTGGCAGCCAGCAGAAGAGTGAAAATTAAAGTATAATAAAGCTAGATACAAATCTTGCAGAGGACAACTCCCTAGAGTTTTATACATTTCTTTTGCATTAATTATTCTCTTGGACTTTCAAATTATAACAAATCAGTGTGGCAACATACTGAAAATCACTGCACTAAGCATAACAGAAATTCAGATGTGGAAATCACTCCTCAAGTGTAAATGTAAGCATTGCAAAAAAATTACTTCAAAGTGTCTGTAAACTTTTCTTAGAAAAAAGAAAAAAAAAAAAAAGAAATTTTTTTTCTGTGTTAATTAAATGACATCATGGACACAGATCTGATAACTGTTGAATAAAAAAAACCAAAACCACCAGGATAATTACGAACAAAAATACAACAGTAATTTTTTTTCACTAAGGTAAAAGCTGTAAAAGCACATTCTAAATTTGGACAAGAATGTTCCCAGGTTACTTGTATTTCTTGAAGTGAACAGTGTTCGTTTTACCAGCAAAAAATCAGTTTGACTCCCACGACCACCACAAAGACTAAAATGTAGATATCTACCATGTGAAACTTTGCAGAACATGCCTATGAAGACAGAGTGGATGGAAGAGTTTGGGTTTTTTTTACCTAAAATCCAAACCTAGCTGCTGGTTGAGAATGGCATGGCTGGACAACAGCACATGTCCACCCAAGTGCAGCTGCTTGTGGCCGTGCCCAGCTGCATTACAAGGGGATTCTGAATCTGCTGGAGCTGTGCAAGAAGGGCCCTCCGGTGGGTGGGTGTCAGGACTGCTGTGGCAGGGCAGCTACAGTCACGCAAACTGGGAGAAGCTGCTGCAACACCAGAGTTCCAGGACCAGATTGATGCTGTCTGCCTGACAGTCTGGGAGTGGTGTGAGAAGAGATCTAACATCAGCATACCGTGTAATTACCTATTATACTGTGCAATTACCTGTAATTGCCTATTACTTAGAAAATGCTGTATGCAAGAAGTGTTATTAAAACTTTTTCATAGTGGAATAGTCCTGTTTTTGCCAGTGTTTCTAGTGCAGAAAGCATTTCCTTTATGCACTAGCACACTGATCTGGACATTAAACTTGTTCTGACATAAATTTTTGGCCATCATTTAGATCTCTTAGAAGAGACAAATCAGCAACAAAACACATAAACAATGCTGAAAACATGAAACCCAAATACCTATTATTCTAAAAATTCAATTTTGGAAGAAATATATTTTTACACCACTTAGTCAATAATATGCTCAAATCTCTCTTCCTTATAGCTCTGACAGGAAAGATTCAAGAAAAATGCCCATGATCAGCCATGAGAATCAATACCTAGTGCATGCTGGATAATGTGTAAGTGTTCTCAGTCTGATTTTCAAATTACATAGTCCCATAATGTAGGAGATTCTAAATAAGTGATATATTATAAATAATAAAGCAAACTTTAAAACAAATCCAGCTATAAAAAAGGAAAACGCTATTTTTGTAAATACACTCAAAGACCACCAGGTGTCTCTGTAATAAAAGGAATGTATATAAAAATTAATGAAAAAACCATAATATTAAAAAAAAAAAGTTTTTTTAAAAATGCCATCTTCCATATATACACACACAAAAACCCAAGGGAAAAAAAAAAATCCAAAAACCCCAAAAAACCAAAACAACCCCAAACCAAAGAAACCTCTAGTGATCAGTTCAAACTGTTTAAAAAGCTAGGATTATATGGAAAGGTAAAATGTTAATGCAAGACCAGGCAAATCCTACTGCTAGTGTCAGCAACATTAATACCTTCAAAATTATGCTTTTAATTCAGATTGTACTTTATGTTGCGCCTTCCAACAACTGAAAGGGATCTTATGCAAAGCACATAAAAAAAAATCCCGAAGCGTACCAGATGATGTGTAATTATCTGTTCTTCTAATTAGACATTAATTTATCTCACTACAAGTTTATCACTACTTTGAATTTAATTACAATTTATGACAAATGTGTTACTGGTTAGTTCATTTTATGGCACAGACTTAGGTACTGACATAGTTAAAGTGGTACAAACCCACTATCATAGATGAAGTCATTATGGGAAGATACTGCATATCAGTATATCTTATTCTTGTAGTGAAAAAAATAAAAAGTACTGATATAAACACTTATAGCAGCATAAATTTGCATATTTCTATCAAAACATTCAATATCAAATGATGAAATTACTGATAACTTTGTTTGTGATAGTACAGGTATTACACATGAAGACAAACACTTCTGTAGGTAGCATGTAGTTATACACACGCATAAAAATATAACAACAAAAGAAGTACTTGTTCACAAATGTGCACTTATCACTTTCAAATTAAAGTACATATCCTCCTTTCCCCTTTGTTGCAGTCTGATACGTGTGAAAAGCTATTTGAGTAATATTTACTTAGATATTGCTCTGCTTAACATGTCTTTGACAGCAGTCCTTAATTGTGAGCATTATAATCTTAACCATTTGATACAAGGTAAATACCAAGGAGGTAAATATTCTAGAAGTACAGAACACCTCTACCTAATTAAAAACTATATTTTTCTATACTTTCAAAGTATCTTTTAAATTAGAAATTAATAAATTAATTATTGGATTATTATTTAAATTGAAATATATATTTTTCTGTATTTTCTCAGATTTCACATAACAGCAAAAAAACCATGAATAGCTGGAAAACTTTTTGTATAAAACCCTTGTGTAAATGTTCAGAAATAACATTTTGTAAACTTCACTTTGATGTTTACACATTTCATATAATAGCTAATATATTTAATAAATAATGAAAAATGAAGTAAAATATACAATAAAATGTATATAAAACAAATATTAAAGTATAACCAAAAACACTAGCATCATTGAGGGATAGAACTGGAGGCAATATTAGGAGGCGTGTAACTTCCTTGGTTTGCCTTCTTCATTAGACAGCATCTCAGCTTCTTGGCTTTTCATGACTTCTCTTCCTCCCTCCCTATTGTAAGTTCTTGATGTGGGCTGCGCTACCACTAACCACCAAATCTAGCTCCAAAACTTCGTCCATATCAGAACACTCTTACAACTTCCCCTATGCCTCTTTTTCTTGTTCAAGATCTCATTTTGCTTTCTTTCCTCCTTTTCCCTTGTCTTGTGCCCTCTGGAGTCAGATTGGGGCTCCAGGGCCAGATGTGCAGTACTGCCTCTGGTGTGCCAGGAATTGGTGGCCACTGCCAGGCTGGGATAAAGCCCAGGGACACGGGGTGTGTGGGGCAGGGTATCAACTCACCAGGCAGCCCACTCAGTCTCTTGTGCCACATGCTGGCAAGAGATGTAAATTGCAAAAAAAGAGGCGCTGTCAGCTTGTAGTTAAAATGTGGAGCTCAGGTGCTCAGGGTAGTGGAAATATCAGCAGAGGCACGGGAGGATGTGCTGACACACTGATGAGCTGTGCAGGGCACCTCGCATCCACAGAGCTCCCATCTGACACAGCTGATACATTCCAGTCTGTGCTGTGCTCTGCAGCATGCTGGCAGGGCGTAGTTGCTCATATGAAACACTACTAAAGTATATTTTTCTGAGGCCTGTGCAGACTTCAGCTGATCCCTTGCAGGCCCACAATCATGTCTGCACAGTGTTCTTCGTTCTGGTGCTGCAAGTGGTCATAGCTTCCTCTCCTGGGCTGTACAGGCTATGGAGGGGTGCTTGCCCTTTCCAATTTTTCAAGTTTCCCTTTGAGACTATCTATGGATTGTTTCCAAACAGGATTTGTTACAAGCTGAAGGAGGCCACCTCTTTTCAAAATCTGTGCAGTATATTGTATTTCTATGTCAGCATCTGAAACAGATAAATAAGCAGTGTATTATTAGCAAGTGCTTGATATGACAGGACTTGGTCCAGAACCTACTGAAACTGGAATTGTTCCCTAGGTATTTAAACAGTTGTGCAAGCAAAAAGAAAAAAAAAAAAATCAAGACGAAGTCTGACAACTACTCAGTGTCTGTGACATGCTGTGTCACCAAACTATCTCCTAACTGATTAGCAACTTCACAAATCAATGTGAAAAAGATAAAGATTGAAACCTTCTCTCTGCTCTTCAGGCTGTAAGCAGGTAAGGAACACAGCCTTCTAGTTTGCAGTCTCCTTACCTTAAGGACAGAGTCACAGGAATTCACTAGAGAAAATCCTGACATTTCTTTTCGCTACCTTCTTCTTAAAGTAATTTTTTGGCAAAAGCATAGGGTAATGAGTGATTACAATAGGACAGGTACCAAGCACTGTGAGAGAGGAGAGAGGGTCCATCGCATCAATTTTCCAAGGGTTGTAAGAAAATTATATTCAAAAATCCTCATGCAAGTCCCAGACATGTCTCCCTTTCTGATATGTGACAGATTGGACTGAGCTTTGAGTTGCACCAACAGACAAAATTCAGTGTTTCAGGATGTAAGAAGTGGCAATGCTAGAGGAAGGGTATTATGTTCCTACTTAAATTAAAGGATATGCAGGAGCTCAGAAGTAAGAGAAGTTCTGGTACAGTGAAGAGATAAGCTACAGTTCCCTTGAGAAGGAATTATGTACAGATAATTTTTTCCCCACATTACATTCCTCCCTCCTACATACACACATAACTTGTACAAAATCTGAACACCCTCAGCCCTTTTGTTCCCCGGTCAGATGTCACTAGCTAGGGTTAACATCTGTGCATCCTTCTCTCCTGCATTGGACTTCAATACAGCTCTCATCCTCCCTAAAATATTGTAGGCTGGGAGGTCACAATCAGAGTGTTTCTCCTCCTTTCATGATCTCTCAGCTTGCACAAAAAAATCTGGTGGGAAAGAGAACTGAGAGGGGAGAGCAAAACCGTCAGCAATTCACTTTGCTCTTCACGTTGTCTTTCTGCCCTTCTTGTCTTCTGTTTTTCACCCCCATCTGTTGAAAGGCTCTTGAGCGGTTAATGGTGAATGTCCTGTCACACTCAGAGACAGAGCTGAAGGTCAGGGTCACTCCTGGGGTTGACCACAATAAAGCAGTTATACGTTCTAGAGCCCATATGTGCCTTATGCTCCTCCCTCCCCTCTGGATATAATGTCAGCAAAACCCAGTCAGTCAGCAGGAAGAGGGGAAAAACTGCCTTGCCTTGCCTTACCAGCAGATTGGAGAGGATGAGCTGTGGCTGTTCCTTGCCAGGCTGCTGGAGGGCTGAGCTAGGCCAGCCACAGGGGAAATGGGATGGGCAGAGCCAGCACAGGTGTGCTCAGGGTGGAGGCTTCATTACTCATCTCTGCCACAGGGCTTTTTTTACCCTCACTCCTGAACTCTGTGAAAACTCCTGAACACTGCCTGGCAATGCAAGAGAAACAAGGGAAACAGCACCGGGCCAGGAGGGAGGCTTGGGCCTGCTAATGCCTCCCCTTCCAGATCCACTGAGGCCCTGGCTGGAGGACGAGGACATCGGAAGGGGCAGTGAGGTGCCCTGGCCTTGGGGGAACTGTAGTCAGGCTGTGCAATGGGGAGGGCTCAGGGCCTCCAGGACTCCCATGGGAAAGGCAGTGTCATAGATATATTCACATAAAAAGGTTCCTATCAAAGTTTGTCTATACCTTATACTGTTATAAACATGTTTCCTGTTAAAAGGTTGCTTGTTAAGTATCGTTAAAGGTAAATGTTAATTGTTACAGGAAGATCCCCTACCCGTCTTATTAAGAATTAAGCATTGTTAGTCCCTTCAAATTCCGTCGAGTTCTGCCACTGCTGCTCCCCTACCCGAGGTCCAAGATGGCTAATCTCCCCTAGACAGCGAAGCCCTCTGGAAATTTCCGTCAGATTACGTAATCTTGATATGCTAGAAGACTCACTTTCCAGACCAATCAGGCAGGAACCGGATCCTGGAATAGAGCAATCACAGACTCCCTTCTTATGCAAATTGAGGGATTGAGATTTGCACCAATCAAGATGGACCTCTAAAAATACAAAAGAGCAGGCCTGAGCCCCGCTCAGGGTCTTCATCGGGAACTCTTGCCTCGAGGGAGAAGACTCAGCATCGGCAGCTCAACTGACGGCACTGATCCTCGTCTCCTCTCTGCCATCTTGGGAGCAGCGGTGTGCACGCGGCCCGCGAGGCCCCTTCCCAGGCTGTTGTTTCTAATAAAGCTGAAGTCACTCAGGAGCTTGCCTCCTATATTTTTAACAGGCAGGGTGTGAGCCCGGTGAGCCACAGGGAGAGCAGCCATCCCTGGCCACTGGGGTCCTGCACACAGCAGCCATGCAGAGGATTGATGGGGGACATGAGGGTTGGTGTTGTGGTACACGTCACAGAATCATCTCAGTTGGAAGGGATGCAGAAGATTACCAAGTCCAACTCAGTGAACTGACCAAAAAAACTAGTTCAGTTACTGAAAGATCAAAATTAAGGAAATTTGTAATGTGAATTTTAGTAATTTTTGTGAGTTCTCATAACACTCTTTGCTGTCCTCATCTCTTTACCATCAGTGTGACTTGCTGCTATTTACAATCAAAAAGTGCTAGAATTGAGACTCTTTGGTTCTTTCAGTGCTAGTAAATAAGCTCAGTCTGATGGTTGTTCTGCAGGATAGAGTTAGGACTGAAAACATTATTAATTTATGTAATACTTACACTAAGTCCTCAGTCATGTGTGAGATTGTTAGAGTTATCTTATTGTACGTTCTCTACAGTAAAGCACCTCAGCTTTTGCTCTTTTAATTCTGAGGGACAGCATAGAAAATGGATGCACAAATTTTCTGGCCAAATAGAAACAGAATGTTTTCCCAAGGCAAAGGAGGAGATGAATGTGCCTGAGATATGCATGCACATATGCTTGGATCAGACTCTGAGTATTAACAGGCTTAATTCACTGCAAAAAGTACACATACGTCCTAAAGTGCTGGTGACTTGCCCTAGCAACATGGTGGCTGGGAGCATACTGACACTAACAAATAATTTACTAGATTTAGCCACTGGTTGCTTTCAAGGTTCTCAGGAATGAAGGAAGCAGGTTATAAGCCAAAATAACCTTTGAGTCACAAAGATGTTTAAAGGGCGGGAGCACTTCTGTGGAGACAGGCTGAGAGAGTTGGGCTTGTTCAGCCTGGAGAAGAGAAAGCTCCAGTGAGACCTTATAGCACATTCCAGTGTACCTGAAGGAGGCCTACAAGAGAGCTGGAGAGAGACTTTTTACAGGGGCATGTAGTGACAGGACAAGGGGGAATGGCTTTAAACTGAAAGAGGGCAGGTTTAGATTAGGTATTGGGAAGAAATTCTTTACTGTGGCAGTGGTGAGACACTGGAACGGGTTGCCCAGAGAAGCTGTGGATGCTCCATTCCTGGCAGTGTTCATGGCCAGGTTGGATGGGGCTTGTGAACAATCTGGTCTAGTGAAAGCTGCCCCTGCCCAGAGAAGGGGGGTTTCAATTAGATGATGTTGAAGGTGCCTTGCAACCTAAACTATTCTGTGATTCTGTAACTGTTCTGGTGAGTCATACCAAGCTCACAGGCCACAAGTCTAGCACCATCACTACAGGGACAGAGGCAGTGTCAAGATATGCTTCCCTCATGTCTCAATCTGTACCCTTTATTGCATCACCTTTGGTTTTCCTGGGCCCTCCCCCCAGGAAAGCCTCCTTTAATATGGTGTCACGGACATGCTATCTACTGTATAATAGTAAAGACGTGCACAAAGAATTTGAATTTTCTAAGTATTTTATTTATGCAAATGTGTACTGAAATCAACCCTAATATTCCATTTACAGTGTTAATGAAACTTAGACAGGAAATTATTTGAAAGAGATTATTTCTCTTAAAGCAAAAGTCCAGTAAAACTAAGTCCACGTTGTATAATTTAGGCAGAGTTACATATAAATCCTTTTCCATTCTCTTCATACAGAGCAAGAAGAGTGCACAATGTGCACAAACAGACTGAAAATCCTGCAACAGCAAGATTGCTCTGCAATTACTCCTTCAAGACAAGGCCACAAGGCAAAGCTTGGCTCTTGTTTTTGTTGAAATTCTCCATTTATCAGGTGCAAAAAAAAAAATGGGACAGCAGGACCCTTAAATTGTCCTACACAATATGGACTGGAAGGAGTCTTTGAACCCTTGTATGTTCAATTTCCAACGTTTAATTGTTTGCTAATTTCCCTGTAATTCCCACTTTCTCCTGCAGTACCTCCCAGGATTTCAACAGTATTCTCTGTGATTTTTCCTCTTACCCCTCACTGTGTTTTTTTCTTTTCATATCTCCTGTTCAGTTCATATACCAAATCATCCCTTTTCTACACGAAATTCTCCACTGAATTTAATAATCTATTAATAGTAATACATTTATCCCCTATTTTCTTCAAACAAAATGTCCATAGTAGAAATAATAAAACCACAAAAACCCCTTGACATTTCTCTGGATGTCATCTATCATTATCCAGCTTTTTTGGTTTGAATGTTACGTGCTTTTCCCATGACACTTTTACTTGGCTGCAGGGCAAGAACTGTCTTTTATATTGATTTTATGCAGCAAAGCTTCAGCAAAAACTGTATAAATATAGCATGGAGTTGTCTATGTGAGTGTAAATAAATTTAGTTACAAAGAAATAAATATACAGCAACTCCTTCAATTTCAAGATAAAATAAATCCAGAATATGGTACAAGCTGATTTTAGCAGGAGACAACTTTGGCTCACTAAATGCAAAAGTTAAAACAATCACATTCCATTACCTGCAAAGAGAATAAAATTCAAAGCTGACAAATAGTATCTAGAGGGTGCACAAAGAGCTTCATTCAAATCTATACAAAGCTATCTAAAATGTTTATTTCCCTTTAAAAGTTATTTAAAGCCAGTCATGAACTGTCTGAGTAAGAGAACAGGATTATACTAATTTAACAGTTACTTGGCTATGCCCATTTTCTCCCGTATGGATTTTCTACTAAAGGATTGATGGAGCAAATTGTTTTCATTGTCTCAGTCTAGACAGCAGTTAGATTAGGATCAAAAAGATGCCATCTCTCATTTGGTCAGGCATACAGACACCACTTAGCTAACTGTGGTGTACATAAGGTGAAATGCTGTGGAACAGAAATTCTCTGCATTCAGTGAATAATTGTTACTGTTTATCCAATACAGATGTCAGGAACTTGTTGGTTCTCCCATCATTGGAGGTTGAGCGGTGAGGGTGAAAAAAATGTGAAATAATCTTAGTATTGCATAACACTTCAGTACAATGTGAGAAGGAAAAAAATAGATCTACCATAGGTCAGAGTCAGATATTTTGGAATCCTAATGTGAGCTATTGCATATACTTTCAGGCCCTGACCTATTTCTTAGCCAGTGAACCTATGATAAGGAAATTGGCTTTTCCAAAGGGCTGGACAACTCTGGGGATTATCTGATGAATCCAACAGGTTATACCCACAAAGCATTAAGTGAACATCTTCACCAGACCAGGTGCGGCCTAGTGCGGAAGGTAACGAATAGCCAAGAGGAGAACATACATGCACATCCATTTAAGTACAAGCACATGTGCACACACACACAGAGCAGCCCAAAAATGAAACTACTTCAATGTTTTCTGCTTGTAGATACTATTAGAAGAGAAATACACCCTATCATTAGAAGAAAAGGCTTAAACACTTAACTCAAATGATTTGCATGGTGCCTGGAAAGAATCTGTTCTTTTCCAAGAAAGATGTCAAACTTTTGCATGTATAGCTGAGGAAAGTAATTCTAGTATAGGGAGAAAGGGTAAGAGTTTAGAGGAATCAAAACTGGAATGGAACAGATCACAGAATCACAGAGTGGTTGAGGCTGCGAGGGATCTTTGGAGGTCATTTGGTCCAAACCCCTGCTCAGGCAGGACCATTTAGAGATGGTTGTTCAGAACCATGTCCAGATGGGTTATGAGTATCTCTGAAGTGGGAGATTGCTGGGCAGTGCTTAATCATCCTCGCAGTGAAGAAGAGTTTCTGCAATTTCTGAGAGACTCTCCTGTGTTTCACTTCATGCCCATTTCCTTTTGTCCTGTCACTGGGGACGACTGGCAAGAGCGCAGCTTTGGTCTATTTGCAACCCTTTTCAGGAATTTATACGCACTAGTAAGGTTCTCCCGAGCCTTGTCTTTTCCAGGGTGAATAATCCTAGACCTCCTTTAACTCAAGTTTTTAAACAAGCAGGACTACTTTCCCTACCAGGACCTACAGATCTGCATTGAACAGAAAAACCACCGTAGCTGAAGATACGAAAGACTGTAACACGTTTGAGCGAAGGAGGGAATGACATGGACATTAAAATGAGCAAGTTTCGCGCCCGTGCTGAAGGAGGGCTGCTGACACAGCAGCAAGGCAAGGGCTGAGCTCTACCCACGGCAGACAGCCGGCAACATGACAGGCGGCACGCGCTCCTGCTGGAGGGAGGATGAGGCTTATTCTCCGAAAAAGCAGAGCACTGCTTCAACTGAACGAGAGTCTCCTAGCTGGGGAGATGCCAGAGTCTATCTACCCCGCGTTCCGTCACCGTGCCGCGGTGCCACACTTGCCTCCCCCCGCTCGGCGGGCGCCTTCGGCAGGCCGAGCACCGCCGATGCTGCCCGTGCCCAGAGCCCGCCCCGCGCACCGCCCGCGGCCCCGCGCCTGCGCCGTGCGGAGAGGCCGGCGCTTCCNGCTGCAGGGCAAAGCGGGGACAAGCGGTGGGGTTGGGAAGCGGGAAGCGCTGGGGGTGTGAGGGGCCAGGAGGGAAGGGAGCCTGTGAGCTGGCGTGGGTGAGCACCCCGGGTTGGTTCGGGCATCACTCACGGAACGCTTTTCCTTTGCCTCGCAGTGGTTGCACATGTGGTGGCGTCAGGTGCGGGTTTTGTGGAGGATCTAGACGAGTCGTAAGTATTGGGGTGCCTTGCCTAATTGCCAAGATACTGTTTGTCTTCTTGTGGGGAGCATAACTTCAGACTTTGTGCATAGTGAGCTTGTCAAGAAACCTACACTGGAAAAGATCGTGGCTTTTTTTTTATAGCAGGAGTGACAGAAAGATTGTGGCCTGAGATATCACAGAATATCCCCTGTTGGAAGGGACCCACAAGGATCATTGAAGTACAATTCTTGTCCCTTGTCTTGTATAGGACTCTCAAAAAGTCACACCATGTGCCTGAGAGTGTTGTCCAAATGCTTCTTGAACTCTGTCGGGCTTGGTGCTGTGATCACTTTCCTGGGGAACCTGTTCCATAGCCTAACCACCCTCTGGGTAAAAAACATTTTCCTGATAGCCAACCTCAACCTCACCAACATAGGTTAATGCTGTTCCCTTGGGTCATATCACTGGCCACCAGAGACAAGAGATCAGTGACTGCCCTTCTGCTTCCTCTCTTGAGGAAGTTGTAGACTCCCATGAGGTTTCTCCTCAGTCTCACCTATTAAGGAGGTTAATGAAGCTGAGGAACAACTTAAATTTTCAGCTTCTTTAAAGCTATTACTGTGGTGGTGTTGCCAGAAATGTTCTTGGGCTTCCTTGCTTGTTTTGTCTTTTTGGTAGGGTAAATATACTGGTGTATTGGTGCCTGCCCCAAATAAAAGCTGATTGCGTTTAACCTGGTTCTTCATTAGAGTTTGCGGCATGGCTGCCAGGAAGAGTTGGGATAACGAGTCTAAGTGTTTTCATGCATGGCCAAAAAAGGAAGAGAGAAAGAGGCCTGCACGACTAGTTCATGGCTGTTCGAAGTGCCAGTAATATTCCAGTGTGAAGATGTGCCTTTACAACAGAATTAGTCCTGAGACTCTGCAGAAGTTAAAAAGAGTAGTCCTGCCATGAACTTGGTTGTGTAGTGTCACTGTTGGTATACTGGTTTGCTGTAGCAGTTTGATAGCTACATAGTTGCTGTTTCCCAAGAAAATTACCCCAAATGGTGAGGTTTTTTTTGCTCAGATTAGCAGGTTGGTACCTAATACTACAAAGCAGTAGGATTATTGGAATTCAAAGAGAAGGTATAGAGAATAATAGCTGGTAGTGGAGAAGGTGGCATTAGATGACTGCTTTAGGATAAATTCAGCCAGTTAAGGTGATGCTTTCATGAGGGTTCAGTCCACAATAGATTACATCAAAGAGCTAAACTGTCAGGAAACCACTCACATTTTTACAATATTGCTTGTTAATCATAAGATCAGATGAGGCTTAGTGGATTTATGGGTAAGGGGATGGGAACATATGGAAGGAGTTCTTGGGAGAGACACAGTAGTGTCTCTGGTGTTGTGAAAAAACAGCTGAAGAATGGGAACTGTTTGACCTTGATTTTCAAAGCTTGTTTTTAAGACATGCTCATGTTTTCAAGGACTGAAGATGCATTCACTTGGTCTGTCTGTGCTCCTACATCACATTCCCATATCACGTTTCCATATGTGTGTATTTAAATGTGTTTGCTGTTTATGAATGAAGAATCGCGATTCTGTTGTCACATAACTTTTTTAAATAACTGATAAAAGAAAATGTTATTTTAGAACACTTGAATTTTCCAATTGCAAAACTTTACAGATGTCTGTATTTGCAGTTGAGAATAAGAACTGATTAATTGTTCAGGGTAGGTTTTGTGGGGGATTTTTTGGATTTTTTTTTTTAGCTAATTGGCAAGTGGTGAGAAAGGTCAGGAAAACAATTTAAATTTAATTGAAATTAAAATTTAATTTAAACAATTTAAATTTCAGTTCAATTTTGCTCCAAACCGGGGAGCAGTGACCGATGGAAGTTTCAAGTTTTCCATTTTATAGATGCATAAACATTATGGGCGTTCTGCTGTTGCTGAAAGCTTTGTGTTCCGTTTGAATTTTAGTAGCTGTAAACAATGCAGACTAGTACAAGGTGCAGGTCACTTTCCTAAGCTTATAGGATATGGGAAAACAAGTAGCAGAGCAGAGCTGACAAGAGGTGTCCAGCTGGGCTGCAAGAGGGATGGACAAAATGAGCTGTGGTTCCTCGTCTTGTTCTGCTCTGATAGCAGATCTGCTGCCTCAGGTCGGTACTCCTCTTGTGATAGGTGTGGACTTGTTCTAGTGTGATAATGAAGCAGGTAAGTAACCTGACTGAAAAAGGAAGTGTTTTTCTCTCTGTGGCGTGGCTCAAACCAGGATCAGGAGCATCAGAAACGGTGCAAGGGGGAAGCAAGGAGTAGATACAGCAGGCGGGTTGTTTTAAGGCACTTGGAATTGTGACTTTGGTGTTCAGTTTTGCTTCATGCTGGTTTCTTTTAACTGTTCGCTATTTAGTGGTGTGCTTGGTTTAAGTGGGGGCTAAGAGAACATTTGATCATGTAGTTGGGAAGATGTATGGGTTTGAGAAAAATAATTTTGATTCAAGGGTGTGCAACATTTACGCCGTCTTTCCACCAGTGTGATTGTGTCTCTGCCAGCTGACAAAGGATTGCACAGGGCAGTTGAAAGGAGACACTGAAATTTTGTCCTTGGAAAACATACTTACAGAAACAGCACGTGCAGAAAATGCTTGACGACTCATTTGCAGAGAGATTTCTGTTTTTCTTCAGCAGTGTGTTGAACTTCCTTAATATTGTCTAGTAATTTAATCACTGACATTAGCAAAACTGGAGTAAGTATCGATAGCTGGGGTTTTGTTACACTTCAGAATTTAGTTTATGTGGAGGTTGATTAAATAGGCGCTTGCAGATGAGAAGTACATTGAAATTTATTATTATAAAAACCACGATATTTTTTATACAATGTTAGGTCAAAGTTATTAAACTCTTTTTGGAAAGCTGAGCCTCCAGATGTTTCATTCTTTCTTTTCTTTCTGTCTGCTGGCAAGATTGCAGTCTACCTTTCTAACAGCTTTAATACTCTTTACAATTTGCCATAACAGTTGTACTGTGGCAGAGGAAGGAGAACATTTAATTGTTAATTCTTCTTATACAAAGAAAAAGTGATATTCCAAATTGAAGCACAGCCCAAGATCTTATGATTCAGTAACTGCTTTCTGCCTCTTGCATCACAGCCAATTATTTAGCATTGTAATTGGAAGTTAGATGTAGCCCTGTTAGAGTTCTCAAGAGATGCTGGGCTCTCACTGGTTCTTTCATTAGCTCTATAGTGCTTAGGGTGGTAAAGTAAATTTTTAGTGAGGTTGTCAACTAAGCAATTTTGTGACATAAAAATGCTGCTTTCCTTTAGCAGTTCCATGGCATAGTCTCTGCAAATGTCTTTCCTGCTGCTGTACAGGCATTGCAGCCTTGGTATGCCATCAGTAAAGTAGTCTGGAATGTATCAATGAAATACTGCAATTCTAAGTTTCAAGCACTGAACACTGTAATTAGATTGTATTCATAATTTCTGAATTATTTCTTTCAAACAGTAAGCCAATATCAGCATTAGTATTTCTTCAAGACCATTGTGGACTATTACAGATTCAACTTTAAATGAAATATAATAAATTCTCTCTACTGCTTATGAGCCATTTATAGGCATGCTGCATATTGGGAACTGACAAGTTGGGCTATAACTTGTATTAATTGGATCTTAGAGTGTAGATCCACACTTCCTGCATAATTATATGTAAATATCTTATTTCACAAGAAGAGTGGTGCAGTAAGAACGTTGTATCCTGTATATTACAGTGTGTGACTTCAGTCCCAGTCCAAGCCAATTTTACAAAGCCTTTTACAAAAATAAACCTTATGTAAAAATTCTAATTTAATTCTTTACATAGAACTCGTTAACTAATGCAATACTTTATATGATCTTGTAGTGACAACTGAAATGTGTAAACAGCATTTTGGGAGGTACCAAAGAACTTTGATTTATTAAGCTTAGTTTTGTATTAGAGATTTTAGAATTCAGTGACAGATTTACAGTTAATAAAACCAGTCAGTTAATTTAAATGCCATTTGTCTAGCATTAAGAAAATTCAGTAGTACCTGTATATCTCTGGGTTTTATCAATGTCTTGATCATTTTTATTCCATTAAGTTGGTTTCTTGGTTGTGTGCAACTTCAACAAAACTATAAACTGACACACCTATAATAGAGTGTTAAAGGAGGTTGAACTAAAATTGTTATTAATTGTTATTAAACTAATTTAGCTAGTTTACGTTTAGTAAAGCTAAGATTAACAGTTTTAACCAATACTCTAAGAGTCTGTATTAGTTGGCATATAAAAATACAACGACAAATGTATTTAATATAACTAAGACAACTTGAAAATATTTCTTCCCCTTAAGTTCCACATGCTAATCAAATATCTTCTGTGTGTTTTGGTGTGTATTCTTATTTCTTGCTGTTTTTCTGGTTTTTTCGGGGTTTTTTTTGTCTTAGGATATAGAGAAACCTTATTGGCAAAGCTGTTTATGTAATCTCAATACTAAAAAATAAGCATCTCCTCTGTTTCCCCACTCTCAAAGAAGAGAAACAAAACAGAAATCTTGTATCTATAGTTTTATACTAACCTAATTATAGACTTCGACTGTTTCACACATGTACTTCACTGTTTTATTTTCAGATATATAATTTATTGATTTCATTCTTTCCCCTTTCTAGGTTTAAAGAAAACCGTAAAGATGATATTTGGCTTGTAGATGTGAGTATATAAGAAAACCGGGAAGATCTGCTGGTGGAAATCAAAAGACAGAATGCACAGTGCTACACCCTGTAGTCAGGCTGCGTCATCCTTTGGAAAATTGTTTGTACATGATGCAGAAAAACTTCATGACAGTAATTCTGACAGAATAGACAAGCAATCTGTTGTTCAGGGTGAATCAGGAATAGGCTGAATAGCCTGCTGAATAGGCTTTAATCTATATTTTGCAGTCCTTAAAAAAGGAAAGCAGATTACCTAACACACTCAGGAGGTGATAACCTCTGTTGAGAATTTTTATAGTTCCTTTCATTAATTATCAGTTATTTGTGTTCTAGACTTCTGTTAGCACTGAAAGATCAAATATATGAGAGCCCTGTTACTTTTCTAAATTATTTGGGAAGATTCAGTGCCCCTTATTTCAGGGACAAAGAGTTATTAAAAAGATTGAGGTTGTTTGTGAATGAGGTAACATTCCTTTTTTCACCCAAATATATACTGTAATTCTCAAAATTGTATTACCCAGATTGGTGATTTTTGAGTGTGAAGAACCATATGTGCTAATTCGGAGTTATCAGCAGTGTATAGGAAAACAAAATTCAGCTTCTGTTATATTATGACCTTATCTTATCTTGTTATACCAAAAAAATAATATCTTCCTCCTGTTGACAAATTCATATTTCTGGATAGGTTGTTTATATGATCTTTTAACTTCTATGAAAAATCATACCATGCAGTCTACTCCTAAATAAGAAATCATATAATAGTGAAGCAATTTAATGTATTCTTTCCAAACTTGTGGTTTCATGTTAAAAGTAGGCCTAAATCATATATGCTGCTTGTCATGCTAACCTTGTAACTAACTTGCAATTTTATTAAGACAAAAGGAGTACTGTGACTGGAAAATAAGTCTTCCTAATGATTTGAGGGTTAATTGCAGAATTGATTTCTACTAATTTTTTTTTTTTTTAAATGAAATGTATTTGCTTCTCAGTTTTATGCACCTTGGTGTGGCCACTGCAAGAAACTAGAGCCTGTGTGGAATGAAGTGGGCATAGAAATGAGAAACATGGGTTCTCCAGTAAAAGTTGGGAAGATGGATGCAACTTCCTTTTCTAGTAAGTATGGTTTGTTTAGGGGTAATTTCATCACAGCCTCTGTTTTGAAACTATTTTTTTTTCTTGTATTTGTTCTTCTGTGTCATAGCACAAATATGCAAACAGTCATTGTAGAAAAATTTCCTAATTATTTTTCTTTCAAAAAGTAACAACTTCCTGTAATATGTGCATTTTATCACATTTGTTTCTGCTTGGGTAGGGAATTCTTCCTGACAAATGGAAGGTAAAAGCTTTTCAGAGATCTGCTTTTGATATGCCTCTTAGAGTACTGTACTCATTTTTACATGGTGTGTCTCTTGAGAGCATCCAGTTTTAGGTTCCTTCTGTTACTGCTGGAGAAGTGCCTGTGTTCTTGCTCTTACTCATTTCAGGTAATTGGTCCTGAAGCTGTTACACAAAGCCTTCTGAAATCACTGAATTCATTATATCAGTGATCACTGCTCAGCCAATTTCTTCCCATGTTCCCATGTTTCTCTGTAAATGTCTTCTCAAAGAACCAAATTCAGCACTTGCAATGCTTTTTTTTTTTTTTTCGTTTTGCTGATGCCCCTCATATGTATCGACTTTTTCAGAGAAAACCCCAAACCTTTGATATTCAGAGAAGTGGTTTGGGTAGATATGAGAGGATTGTTGAATGCTTAACAGTACTTCCTTTGTGTTTATTGTCAGTTCATTTAAATCTACATGGAACCAGGAGGATACTTAAAAGGGAAGCTATAGGGTGGAGTGGGGCCTAAGTGTATATGAGAGATCTATATGTAATAAAATTTTGTAAATACATGTAGTGTTTTTAGTTAATATCCATTAAATCTGATTATTCAAGTTTGTTGTATTTGCCTAAAATGTTAGGCAGAATACTTTCCTCAGTGCTATTCCAGTTTTTCCTGTGCTTAGCTATACGAGAGTTTGGTCTTTTGAGATTCAAGTGATTTTGTCTCAAAGACCAATTTATTGTATATATCTTTTTCTATGAAACCAAATAAATATGACTTCATGTTTCATCTTAAAGATACTTATTTTACATAGAAAAGAAAGTCTGGAGAATTAGAAGTTTCAAGTCCATGTAACCAGGTAACTTCAAAACTGGGAATAGATTTCATGGTTCTCTAACTTTCCAGTCATGTATAAAAAATTCTAAATCATATAAATTGTATAAACTCTTACCCTGAAATATTTGTATTTGTCATCCTGTTACTGAAATCTTGTACTTGATACGTAGAACAGAATTGTACTGAAATCTTGTACTTTATACCTAGAACAAAAACTATGTTTTCGTTATATAATTCATTTTTACTTATATAAAAATTACTAAACTGCAAGAGTTCCTTTGTGCCCTGGAAAAGTTTTTCTTCTCAGATTTGCTACCAGTTTCATAGTGTCTGATAAATCTTTTGAAATAGTTTTATACTTTCATTTTGAAAGTGGAAATTTTACATCTGGATATGAAAAACTCAAGTCAACTCTGCTTAATAACTCTGCAATCTAAAGTTTGTCTGAAATCAAAGTAATTCAGTCTTGAAAATATCAGAAGGAAATGCAGCTGTAACGTGTACATGTCACTAGGAAGGAACATAAGTGATTTGCTCCACACAGTTTGCGTTCATTATAGGAATATGAAGTAGCATGAAAGATCTGAACTTTGGGAAACCTGTCAGAGAGCTGAGATCACAGGTGTACATATAAATCATCCAGTAAATGTCACCTCTGATATCCTGTACTGTATTCTTTGCACACAAGATGTCCAACACGTGCCTGCTGTGTCATGTGGTTGTAGCTTCAGAATGGTTTTGTAAAAAGTACTGACTCCAGGTGCTTTTTGAGTGCAGGGATTGTTATTCAACAGGAAATTGCACAAGTATTGCCACAATTTTAGACTTACTTAATTCTTTTTTGAGACTGTGTAGTTTTACTTCTGGAAAAAACTGAATTGCTGGAAAGTGTAGTTTAAGGTGGCAGTTGCTATGTTCGCAAGTGGAAGAGTGGTTCCAAATTGTCCTTCTCCAGTTGATGGGAGCAAGATAGAAGGTTTGAACAAATCTGAGGTGGGGGAAAAAGTTCTGCAGTTGTCTTACTTTGCACCACTTTAGAAAGCAGCAGGTAAGTATCTGCTTACAAAGTGCCTACTTGTGCTAAGGTTCATGACAGTAGACATTTACTTGTGTGGAATATGATGTAAAAACTACAGTATAATACTGCACTTCTCGTTAGCCATTACTGTAGCACATGAGTAGTTAATTGTGTTTCTTTCAAGCATTAGTACTTACAGCTCTACATCCTCTCTGCGTCATTCTTGCCTCTTATGTTTTCAGTCAATTGTATGTGCATATATAATGCATGCTACCTCTTGGTGAGAGCAGACCAAGCATGTCTGTCCAGAGGATTCTCATTACATTTTGAGTTGTGTCACATGAATTGGGAGCCTATGCTGGGACCCTGCAGCACTTCTGAAAGAAGTCCAAAATTTAATGATATAGCTTAGTAACAGCAAGCTTTTCCTTGAACACAAGTAAAATAATTCATATTGAGCTAAGTGGTATTTTTTTCATTTGTTTATGTGGCTTGAATAGTAACCTGTGTTTAAAGATTAAGGTAGGAGAGAAAAAAAAGTCTTGGTTCACTTCGGCATTAATGTATTTCTTTCAGGTATTGCATCTGAATTTGGAGTGCGAGGCTATCCAACAATTAAGCTGTAAGTTGATCCTTTCTATAGAATTTCTATCAATGATTTCATGACAAAAAATTAAAAATAGCCCTATCCATTTAAAAGTCTCACACCCATGTAATGTGTAGTTTGGTACAATGTCATGTTAAACAAAGACTCAGTAATTTTAAGTACCTTTTGCTGTGGACATACTGGGGTTTTTAGCAGGTTATTGTTTAAGCAAACAGTATACAATATAATATACAGTATACAAAATAATATACAGTATATAATAGGTGATAAACCTTGTCAAGTTAGTTTTCTCAAAAAAAGGCAGCAGAGATGTTCAGCTTGATAGTCTTTAAGGATGAAAAATTTTATTGGCATATAGAGGCACTGAAAAGTGGATTTACTTTTTTTCCACTGAATTTCCTAAATCTATGTGGATTCAAAGAAAGCCTATTAGAATTAGTAAAACTTGCTTGAATACTTTGCTAATGCAAGCATGCTACATCTATCCTCTCAGCAGAGTACCATAAGCTGACCAGCACTTCACTGAAGCTTAATACACAAATTCGGAAGGTTTCACAGATTATTTGATACATTTCAAGTATAAAAAAGCATTAAAGAAGTTTATATGCTTGCCTAATGTCCTATGAGGACTAATCCCTGAGTAGTATTACTAATCCCGGTAGAGTCTCTGGGATTTGGTTTGAGTGTGGCGTGTTTTGTAATTTTGGGAGGCATTTTAATATGGTCGTAAACAAGTGTTCTAAATGATCTGTGTGCTTACAAAGTAAATGACTTCTATGCACTATAAAAAAATGGTTGTAAAAGAATATTAAGTATTTCAAAAAGTCAGTAAATCAGATACTGTGTAAATACGCTTTTATTCCTGACCACTTCTTTTGCTTATCACTTGCTAAAAGGTGACTGTAGTAAATATGTGAAAGTTGAGAAATTTTACGTGTGCAAATGTAGTTAAGATGATTGCTATTCTGTTCTTTTTTTTTGTCTTTCCTATTTATCTAGCTTGAAAGGTGACTTGGCATACAACTACAGAGGACCTAGAACCAAAGACGATATAATTGAATTTGCTAATAGAGTGGCAGGGTAAGTATTCTCTTCTTTGAGACTGATTCTGGTATCTTAAAACTTATGTGGGACTTTGAGGTGGGCCAAGGCTTACTTAAAAAGAACAAGATACTCAAGTTAAAAACTGTATGTACTATATGTGTGGCTGCATGGGAGACTGGTACTGAGTTACGATCGTTTATTTCTAAGGCCACGTTTCCTTGCCATTGTGCTTACATTCCGAATTTTCTGTCTCAAATGATGGAGACCTTATTGTGGCCTTCCA
>WEKY01004814.1:26122-95007 GCA_013390045.1 Picathartes gymnocephalus | reverse complement strand
ACAGGTTGGTAACTTGTTACATTTGTAGTAACATGGAGAAGGAAAAGATGGAAGGCGTGTTATAAAGCTAAATATGGCTTGCAAGTTCACTTTGACAGTCATGAACTTGAAATTTGGACTAGATTTACTTTTAAAAGTAAAATATCATTTGCCAAAAAGCACTCCCTGTTGTCATCAGTCTTTCAAGAACAGAATTGAGGAATGCTTCTCTGAAGTGAATTACTAAGCTGTTTTTGGATGTTGCAGCTTCTGAAATGGTGGAAGTGTGAAGCAAATTCAGTTGTGCTGTATCACCAGCGAAGTAAGCGTACAGAGACTGAGAAATTGTAGTTGCTCAAGAATGCTAATAAAGGCCTAAATAGAACCAGATATTTATAATTCTAAAGTGATACAATCTTACAGTAACCTGAACACCTCTTATGAATCAGTTCTTAAAACTGCTCATTTCCAGAGACAAGAGTCCTTTTCAGTACCATGAAACCATCACTTGGCTTTTTTTAAATGAGGGCTTCATGTTAGCTGTGGGTGCTTTTTTGTCACTTGTTATAAATATCCACCATGAATAAATAAAAATATCTTTTTATCAGGACATAGCTTGTTTTAACCATGTAAAAAGCATGTAGTCTTTGCTTAATGTATAGGTGGAAAAAAAGGTATTGTATTTTCCTCACTCTGCAAGATGTGAATTTGCATATCAGTCTGATTCTAGAAGTTGGATAAAATTTCTTGTGTTAATGTAAAAAAGGATTTATATTCACATTTCTTCAGGTCTGGGGCTATAAATGTGATTTTTTTTTTTGCCATCTGTAAGCATGCCTAGTATTTCTAAGGATGTCATGCATATTCCTTGAAATAGGACAGTTGATGTGTTGCATACTTAAATTCCGCTGTGTTCAGCGTTTAAAGAATGAGTGTCCCAGGTTAGATGTGAATTTGGCAGTCTTTTAAAAAATACAGTTCATATAATAAAAGCAGCAATAATAGCCCACTAATACTCCTGTGGCTTCCTGCTTTTGTACAAAGAATAAATGTGCAGCCTCACTGAGACTGCACAGCTCCATGACCCTTGAACAGAGTCACCTTCACCTGAGCTTCATGCAACAGCTCTCTTTTCTGGTGTCTTTCCAAATAGATGTTCTCCAGAATCTTACATCTTCCGAAGCCAAGACATATTAAAGCCTGATTTCATTTCCTTATATATCAGGAATTCAAGAATCTCATCTTAAAAGAATTTATTGGTCCACTGCTGTGATGCTGCCAACCAGAGAAGTGGCAGAAATAATCTCTGAGCTGGCAAGGGCTTTATGGATAAAGGCTCTCTGGGAGTACAGAACGTCCTGGTTGGTGTAGACACCAGACTGCAAAGTGGGATCCTTCCCATAGCAGCTTCCATAGGTTATTCGTAGCTGTTGTTCCACAAGCAATACACTTGAACTGGTCCTGAATTGGCAGACTTAATAACTTAAATCTGTACCTACATAAAATAATGAATTTTCCGAGTTTCTCAACAGACCCAAGGAGGGAATGGAGTTTGAGGTGGCAGACCATGGTTGCGTGTAAAGACTAGAAAGCAAGAAGCTGCAAAGCAGTGCTGTGGAAAGGGACCTGGGGGTCCTGGTTGATCGAAAGTTGAACCTGAGTCAGCAGTGACCTGGCAGCCAGGAGGGCCAGCTCTGTCCAACTCAACTCATATTCTATGATTTTATGATCCCATCCTATCTCTAAAATGCCTGTAAATGACAGCTAATGGGAGTCCAGTTGGCGTGTTCATTAGACACCATTAGACTTGTCTTGGGGTCTTATGTCAATGTTGCTTTACCTTCTGGTTGCTTCCCTCCTGTTCCCAGCATCACATTGACCTGTACAGTATTAAATAGTGTAAGCATTCCTGTGGATTGGTCCCTGTCATCCTTACTGTCCTGTTCATTTATTTCAATGTTGCCTGATGGCACTAAACAGTGAGAACTCACTGGTTAATATACATGTGGAGAGATGGTGTTCCTTGAAATTCAGACTTCTCTTAGACTACTGGTAGTCATCAGTCTAGTTTAAAATTTCACTTTTCGGAGAACATAATGGTTTTCAGGATACTCCTTCCAACTATTTACATTCCTAATGAAGCAAGTTAATTTGCATTAAGTTTTAAGAAGCTTTTTGGAGATTGAAACCAGTGAAAGTCACAGGAGGTTCTTACAGGGGATATTTAGTCTGCTTGCTGCTCCATTTCCCTTCTCCATTAGCAAAAAATATATTCTACTCCTCTTTGATCAGATTTGAGCAGAACTCAAGATTAGTGGCCATCTGTTATTAGTACTTGCTGTATAAAGACCCCCTAAGTACAAACAGGAAGTAGCACGGTTTCCATTTGGTAGCTTTTGTTGCATTGTGTGAAATAACTGTGTGTAACTTGTGAAGATTCAATAGAAGCTTTGCTTTTGAACAGCTAATACCAGTTTTACTGAAAACAGCCTTCAGAGTTTGTAATTGACAGTGTATATGTAGTCAGATCTGTTAAAAGCCCTCAAAACAAACCGGTAATATCTCTGTCTCTGTTAAACAGGATAACAAAAAGATGAAGAAATCATTGGAAGAGGAACAAAGAGCTCGCAAGGACTTGGAGAAGCTTGTTAGAAAAGTTCTAAAGAATATGAATGATCCATCTTGGGATGAAACCAACTTATAACCACTTTTTTCTTTTTCCCTTCTTCTTTCTATTGAAAGACCAGTTGTAAAACGGAGCTGGAAAGCCTTCTGACGTTAGTCAGTGTTGCATCAAGAGCACTATAAAACAGGATTTAACTGGATCTAGTGATTTCTTGCTCTGAACATACAGAAAGAGTCAAGCCATTTACTGAAGCAATCTGTACTTTAAGCATGGAGACCGTGGATCCTGAACTCTACTAAACTTAATTTGTTTGCATCCAAATTACCTCATTTTGCAGAAAGTGCAGCACCTGACTAAAAGTCCATGTTTTTCAGTGGCTTTTTAATTAAATATATATTTTTCATGTAAATAGCTGTAATTTAGAATGCATATGTGATTGATGTATCAGAGCTGATATGCTGGGGTTTTTTTCTCGTGTTATTATAATGGTCACAAGTGTTAGAAATGATGGCAGTACTGTCTTACCTAAGAAAGGTCAGAGTCCTTTGTGAATAATTATGAATTAGTTCCAAATTACCCACTCACCACACATGCAAATTTAAACCCCTATTTTTCTTATTTACCACTATATTTAAATCCTTTACTGTTACCTGTTACTTAAAACAGTTTACAGTTCCTTAAGAACAGTATTAAAATACAGAAAATTGTTTATTGACAGTAGAAACAATTTTTAACAAATCTAATGCCCACAATTTACATTCACATACACTTGTTTGGCAGACTAATCTGTTGTGCTTTGGCCACCAAAAGACTGATGTACTTGCCTGCTTTTTGAGACTGTGATTTTTAGATGTTTATGTACTACATTTTCTATTGTTGTGCTTAAACATACATACAGCTGGCTGATAACAGATCATACAGTTTGTTAAAGGAAAAAATCCATCTAATCCAGAATTTTGTGAATAAATTGTTGCTATTTATATTTTATGGTCACAGCAATTAAATTTTAGCTAACCTTTGTGCGTAAGACACATGGGCTAGGCCAAACTTCATTCAGAGCTTTGTTTCTATACCACTATATAAGACTCTCTGTTTGGAAATCCCATACTGTGGAAGCAGTCATTCCTGGTTTTTTTGCATGTTGCTGATTTCTGTCCTACTATGATTTAAATGGAAAATAATGTGGAAGTAAGATTTTTTTAAAAATAGTACTGTAATTCATAATTTGCACTGCTGACAGATTTTAAATACATATTTTTAAAATACATTAATTCCCTGGTCTAATAGGTGCAATTACTGCAGTTTCTTGTATTTAAGATAGGAGATGATACATCACTGCAAACGGTGAGCTTCAGATGGAGCACTTAAAATACCAATCCCATTAAAGCTCATTGTTTTCATGGATTTCATCAAATTTTGGATTCTCCTCCAGACAGTGCAGCTTTCTGAGGGGTTTGTGTTCAGCTGAGTCAGAAATGCAGGTATAGCACAGACTTGAGTCACACCTGTTGTCATTCTGATTTTCTACTGCCCTTTAACTCCTGCTAAATTTAATGCTCAGACTTCAGCAGATTTTTGTATGAATTTTAGTGAGTTGGAGCCAGGATGATTTGGTTTGTAAGAATTGTCATGCACATTTTGAATCTAATGAAAAGTCTATTTTTAAAGCTACCCACTTTGTTCAGTCAAGCATAGCTTTTTTTAAATAGGAAATTCTGTCAATGATTACATACTTGAGAAACAATTCTGTGGGAATGAAATCTTCATAACCTGAGTGGACAAGCTGTCTCTTCTGGAAAGCTGAATATATTTGTAGGTGTCTTGTGTTTCTGCAATTTAAAAATGTTTTCCTTTAATTCTAAAGGAGGAGAAAATGAAAAACATCTACATTACCAGAGTTTTATTATTCACAGAACTTTAAATTCGTTAATTCTTGATACCAGAATCTTTCCTTGATGTTTGTGGTTGCACAAAATTGTGGACTGATATTATATTTATCTTCGCATTTAGAAAATATCCTGGCTAAAAATTAAGTGATACTAACCCCTGCAAATGCTTACTATCATGGCCAAATCTAGACTTGAGAAAGCCAATATAATTAGAATTTTGCTAACATACTCACTTTCTAACATCCAGGGTATTTCCAGAGTGATTTTTAATTTTCAATTGAGCATATGTGAAAGGATATTCCAGAGGAAGAAGTATAAAAGGAAAACATTAACCTTAGCAGTATTTAGCAAATTTTAACTCAGGAAAAACGTCCATCATAACAACTTGTATTACATTATATTGTAAAGAGTGGTGTTGCTATGTAAATCTGCTGACTCTTAGTACCTGTCATATTATAATTTCTGACAGTACCCCTACATTGACATCTAATGAACATGCCTTAAACACTGGGATGAAGCAGTTGTTAAATATGATCAAGACTTAGGGACTGATTTTATTCAAGGTGGATTGGGAGGACTAATTTTTACACAAACACACACACACAAAAAAAAAAGGCAGAAAAGAAAACTGACCTAACGTTGTAGGTAGCTTTTGTCTCTAGTGCAGAGAGCAGCTTCTGACTTTTGGGAACCAAGGAGTATCTGAACTTGTTTTCATTGACAATTTGTTACAGTGTATATAGATTGTAAATGTCACCATGGACCTTCTGAATTGTTGGAAACTTTATATAAGCATGTATAAATGGGGCACTGTTTATTTAACCTATTAAAGGGTTGTTTGTTTGCTCTCATCATTTAGGGATGAGGAGATGAAGCCATTTCTTATCCTATAGATGTGAAGCACTTTCAGTTCTGAACTGTCCAAAATGTAGCATAACATTTCTCTGTACTTACTGATGTATGTGTGTTTGTCTCACCATGTAATGACATCTTAAAGATTGAATGACTGACTGCTTTTGTATAAACCTTCTTAATGCAAATCATTTAGGGAATTTAGAGTATCTGTTTACAGTGTCTGTGGAGAACTCTAGATGTCACAATAATATCCTGGTATCCACTACTAAGGCGTTTATGCTACATTGCAATTAAACCACGATTTTTTTCCCCATACCCTATGAAGTGTTACATATGTGGGCTATGAGATAAAGAAGGGAAATTGCTTTCATTTTTTTGCCTTTCATATAAATAACCACCTCTCCAATTTAGTAGTTGCTATACTATCTTGAAAGAGCTTTTTCGTGGTCTTTTATAATAGTAAACTGATGCTTGGAAAACAAAACAAAGCAGGGGTTGTTTGGAGGGGGGAGAAGGAGGATCTCAACGTTCTTGCATTGACAAATGTTTGCTTTCTTTGGCAACCTGACCGACCTGCTCAGGTAATGTAAGAAATGGAGGAGATCAAAGACAGAAAATAGTGAAAGGAAAGAAAGCAAGAAACACTAGAAACTGCATCAATTCAGTAAAATATGTCTATATGCATGATTTATCTGAATAGACAGAAATTTGTGATGTGTGTGTCATAGCGAGTTTATGTGGTTGGTGCTACCTTAAATAGGGGAGAGGGATGATTTTTTATGGTAGCAAAATCATCAGTATGGCTTTATGCCAGATGGTGGAATGGCTTAAGGAAAGTACAGGGAGTCATTTGTTTGCAAAGATGGTTTCAGTCTTTGGACAAGGCATTTGAATGGATTAATAACATCTTAGGGGTATGAGATGATATATTTATTGCAGCTTAGTTTAGCAAGGAGATATGCTTAGAGGACTTTAATTGTAGCTGTTTATAATTATTCTCAGAAGGCTCACTTTCCAACTTTTCTCTGGGTTCATAACAGTTAAAATGGGTATTTTACACAATTTGAAATTGTCATTTCTTTGTCACCTGAAGTGTTTTGGGGATTTTTCTTTTTGAATGTTTTTTGTTGTGATGGGTTGACCGTGGCTGGCTGCCAGACCCTCATGCAGCTCTCTTACTCCTCTCCCTCAGCAGGAGATGGGAAGGAAAAAGATGGAAAAACTTGTACATTGAGATAAAAACCACTGATTTCTTATCATTAACAAACAGAAGAACTAAGCCACCTTTCCCTTACCCCAGTCCTTAGGCTGAACTCTTCCATTTCTGTTGCTCTTGTCTTCCCCTCTCTCTCCACCAAGCAGTGCAGGAGTGTGGGAATGGGGGTTTTGGTCTGACAGTTCCTCTTTCCTGCTCCCCCGTCATGCTTTTCCCTGCTCCAGTGTTGGTCTTCTCCATGACTGGCAGTCCTTCAAGGATAGTTATGCTCCAAGGTGGGTTCATCCTGGGTACAGTTCCTGCCAGTGAGCCTCTGTGGACTCACTACAGACTGCAGATTGCTTCAGTGCATCTGCTGTAGTGTGGAGCCCTCCATGGGCTGGAGGTGATAACCTGCTTCACTGTGGTGTTCTCCACAGGCTCCAGGGGAGCCTTCTCCAGCACCTGTGGCACCTCATGCCCCTACTTCTCCAACCTGTGTGTTCGCAGGACTTTCTGTTGCGCTTTTTCCTCACTGCTGCACTGTAAAATACATGTTCAAAGCACTACAATTTTGTCTGAGGCTTAGCTGTGTCCTGCTTTTTCAGGGGGTGTCTCAGTTACACCCTGTTGGACCTGCTACACCTACCAGGCTCAGAAATTCAGGTGCAGAACTTGCTGTTACCCTCTTTCAGTGGACACCTTTGCTCACAGTGATAGGTCATGAGAAGGGAAAAGGAGCATGTAACCCTTGATTATGGGAATGAGAGGCCTACAACAGTCAGTGGGGGTGTGGGTTAATGTGTGTGTGTATCTGTATCTAATGAAGGTACTCCATAAGTCCCACAGTGCTGACGCTGAAGGGTCCCAGAAAAGGGGAGTTTGCACTCTGGAGAAATGCTGAGATGAAATTTGAGATGAATTTGCTCTGCAAGGCATGCATCATATCTGGAAAAGGGATGTAGGCTTGCCACGTTTTACCTTGTGTACTCGACACTTGAGCTTTCTCTTTAATAAACGAGTCAAATACTATCCTGGAAGGGGAGCTGAGCTTGGATTTGGAACTAAATTAACTTCCTGAGCTCTCCATTAATTTGAGTGGCTGCCTTAAAGCCACTGTCCAGGCCTAAATCTAATTCTTGTGTCCTTAGGAAGAAATGAGTGCTACAGTTCTACAAGTTACTATGAATAGTTACAACTGTGGTACCAATTACTTAGTGCAGGTCTTCACAGTGCAAAATTTGCTCAGGTGCTCCCATTAGTTCCTGGACATTCTCACTGTTCTCATTCCCTTTCTCTGTTGAACTTGCACAGCCTCTATGCATGGCAGAGCTCTCTTCTGTGATATTCTTTTCCCCAAGCACTGTCTTGAGCGGCCGTGAACCCATCCCATCCCCATTTGGGTGTGCCATGTACACCTGCAGGTGTATCTGCTAGCTTTCCAATAACATGGCAGTGCTAACCAGCCTGGGAAAGGAACGCCCCATGTACATTTTGCTGAATCCAAAACTCAGCACTGTACTAGCTAGTAAGAAGAAAATGAGCTCTGTCCCAGTTGAAACCAGGACAAACCTTTTCCTAATGTCTATTCTGCTGTCATATGTAGGTCTGGTGAGATTCCCCAAACAATTTATTTTTTTCTTAGTGTATTGCTCAGGCTTTGCTAGCTGTTTCTTGTCAGTCAAGCAGCCTATGATAGCTGTGTGTTTCCAGTAGACATAGATGAGCAATACAGAAATAGCATGTTTTTGCAATATTTTTCCAGCAGGGGACTGTGTTAGCCTCTGCTACATCAGAAAGTACTCATTTCCCATTTTTGTTAATATTTGTACTTTTGTATGCTTTTATAACCAAATGGAGTTAGCTTTTTGTATGTTTTGGAGCAGCTTTTCAAGCTCCAGGAAGTACCATCTATTAAATACATTTTGTCCTTTAGTACAGAGGTAGACAGTCACAGTTGAAAGTGTTCATGTAGCATTTGACAGAGCTGTGCCCATGGGATTTGTGGGGGCTTTTTAGCACTTCCCCACAGCACATGTAACTTATTATAGCATCTGTACTTCAGCAACACAAGGTCTCTTTCAGCATAATGCAGTGTGGAGGTAACACAGGATCAGGTTTACCATCAGGCAGAACTAAGCAAGGAATTTGGCTGTAATCACTAACTCATATAATCTCTGGCCTTGCTCTGCAACAGGCAGAATTTCAGAGGAACTGAGAAAAATCAATTGCTACAAGACTGACTTTACCAATTTTAACACATGAAATCTCCATTCTGAGACTGAATTGAGAAAACACTGGGATGATGCAATGCATGTTCCATCCACTGCACTTGATTTCGTCACTGCTGGGAATTTATGATACAGGACTACTAACAGTGCTGGGAAGGGGAAAGAGCAGTGCATTGAGGGAGCATGGTAACTGCCTTGGGCTGGAAGATAAGCATTTGAAAATACAGGTTGAAGGAAGTGCCCCTGCCCTGTCATCACCACCAGATTTTCAGCAGGATTTCTGCCTCTGCATCCAGACCTGGCTACATGTTCCGCTGTCTGTCTCATCTTTACTTGTCAGGTCCCCACTGAGCCTTCTTCCTCCAGGCTAAACAGTTCCAGCTCCCTCAGCCACTCCTATGATTCACTCTCCAGATCCCTCACCAGGTCCACTGCCCTTCTCTGGACACACTCCAGTGCCTCAGTGTCTTTCTTGTACTGAGAGCCCAGGAACGGAACACAGGATTTGAGGTGTGGCCTCACCAGTGCTGAGTACAGGGGGACAATCACTGCCCCATCCTGCTGGCCACACTATTGCTGATCCAGGCCAGGATGCCCTTGGCCTTCTTGGCCACCTGGGCACATTCTGGCTCATGTTCAGCTGCTGTTGACCAGCCCCTTCTGATCTTTTTCTGCCAGGCAGCTTTCCAGCCATTCTGCCCCAGCCTGTATCACTGCCTGGGGTTGTTGTGACCCAAGTGCAGGACCTGACACTTGGCCTTGTTGAACCTCATATGCTTGGCCTTACCCTATCAATCCAACTTGTCCAGATTCCTCTGCAGAGCCTTCCTGCCCTCCAGCAGATCAATATCCTGCCCAACTTGGTGTTGTCTGCAAACTAACTGAGGATGCACTTGATCCTCTCATCCAGGTTGTTGAAGATATTAAACACAACTGGCCCCAGTGCTGAGCCATGGGGAACACCACTTGTGACCATCCAGCAGCTGGATGTAACTCCATTCACCACCATTCTCTGGGCTTGGCCATCCAGCCAGTTTTTTACCTCTTGAACAGTACACCCGTCCATGCCACGAGCAGCCACTTTCTCCAGCAAAATCCTGCAGGAGGCAGTTTCAAAGGCTTTACCAAAGTCCAGATAAACAACACTCACAGCAGGGATGTTGGACCTGATGGCCCACTGGTGGTAATTTTAAATCTTGACCAGTCTGTGACTCTGTGAAGTGATGGAAAGTGTCTCAGTGAGGACTCAAACAGAGGGGACTAACTCCCCCAGTATTCTCAGGTGAATCCCATTCAGCCCCATAGACTCGTGTGAGTAACTGGTGTGGCAGGGTCTCCTTCGTTCTGCTCCCCATCTCCCTCTTCCCCTTTAGGGTG
Source organism: Picathartes gymnocephalus (assembly GCA_013390045.1). Lineage (NCBI taxonomy): Eukaryota > Metazoa > Chordata > Aves > Passeriformes > Picathartidae > Picathartes > Picathartes gymnocephalus. The sequence goes on along the minus strand of WEKY01004814.1, from coordinate 84,855 downwards.
CTGGTATTTTGGAATCTGTTTAGACGTGACTTTAAAACAATTCAGGTGAACTGGGTTCTATTAGGAACTGAAATAGCATTTCAATGCAAGAAATAATGTAACATTTCAATGTATTTCCCACTAGTAGGGAAGCACTCGATTAAAAGAAAAAGCATATAATTCTCTGTCTATTCTGAATGACTTCCTGCTCCTTAAGAGCAGCAGATTTTATCAACATCCACCATGAAATACTCAACATGAAGAGTTCTGTGTTCTGCAAGTCTGTAGATAAAGAGCTCAGATGCATCTGTGTAAGCTGAGAGGCACTGGTGTACGGCAGGAGGAAAAGTAGTTTCTACCTTAGTCATTATACATGTTTGTAAGGTTGGATTCACGCGCGCAGCCTGATGTGGGGTGTGCCAGGAGGATTCTTCTTGGCAGAGACTTTTAAAGGCTGGTTCAACCACCCTGTGGAAACAACACTCATGCTTTGAGCTGCACTCCAAACCAAAAGCATGGCAGCAGTGGGTTTGCACACACGTGAAGGAGGTGGCCTTGTGCAAAGGGGCATTGTGGGGGCGACATGACAAAGGAAACAGGGATCTGTGACATAAGAAAACCACGGTGAAAATGCCCTTTTCTCTTGATCCTGACAGGCGAAGTACAGATGCGTTCTTTCAGCAAGGCAGCATGCTCTGTCTGCTGTGTACACTGAAGAACAGGAGTGTGAAAACTTGTGTGGGAAGTGGCAGACAAGTTGTTGCTTGGCATTACTGAAAACCCTGGCTATTGGATGAGGTTGGAGTGACAGGTGTTCTTTGATGGGGAAGCAGAATTGAAAACACTGTGCAAACCACAGGCACCGTCCCAGATAAAGTGGAAATTTCGGAGGGTTTTTGTCCACAGAACATGAGATCCTCATTCTGTGCTTTTCTGCTAGTGTTCTCCTCTATATTACGCCTCCCACATCCATGTGCTGACAACTATGATGCTATGTGGAGCACTGTGTGACCTCACTGAGCATCAGCCCACATTGTGGGGAAAGAAGGATGGGATGCAGGTCCTGAGCAGCTGGAAAAGCTTCTACCCCTAAAATTTAGGCTACTGAACTTGGCTGCACTGAACACTTTGGTTTTTCTCAACCACATTAGAATTCCTTGTGCCTTTTTTATGTTTCTTTTCCAACTGAACCCGTGGCTTTCCAGAAACCTCTCTTCATAGCATTGTAAACAAAGTCAGCAGACTACCACGAAGAAGCACTTTTTGCTAGTGCGATTCCTCACAGCTTCCCTTCAGCTTCCAGGTTTGGCCTTTCCCTCTAAGTCATATATCATCATTGACCATAAACTTGCTGTCTGTGTTCAGGCAAGATCTCCAAACAGTCTACAGGGAAGCTTTTCCAGTAAGATTAGAAAGCAGAGATGTAGTTTACCCCATGCATTCAGGCATTGTGCAGGAAGTGACTGTGCATGTTGTAATATATTAAACTACTCAGTGAGCTATTACTTGGTTCCTAGGCAAAAATGTGCTGTTGTGAGGCTGTTCTGCCTCTTGCCTTGACTGTCTTGCAGCATTTGAAAGTGCTCTGTGATCAGCTTTAATAAGGTATAGGTTTTTTTTAATCTTGATTTAAGGAGAAACATTTACAGTGGTTTTTGGGTCTAATGAGTGTTGGTTTATGGAGAATTAAAGAACTCATTCCCTTTGTCAAACATGGTTGAAGTCTGAACCTCCATCAGGAGGTTCAGAAATCGTTCAGATTTGGAGGGAGTATGGAAAGCAGAGGAGTTGGCCAAGTGATTTTGTGGCTTTTGCAGGTACTTTAGGAAAGCAAAGTAAAAACTATGTAGAGACTTGTAATGAATCAAGTAGTTACTTGTCATTCTTGAAACAACTGAAAATAACACGATGGAGCTGGGCTACATCAGCCACCTCTATGAGACACTGGAGCATGTTGCCCAGAGAAGCTGTGCATACCCCATCCCTGGAAATGCTCAAGGTTGGATGGGGCTCTAAGCAACCTGATCTTGCAGAGAGCATCCCTGTCTATAGCAAGGGCTTGGAACAAGATGATCCCTAGGATTTTATGGAGCGGTGGGATGTGGGTGCCTGTGTGACAGTGGCTGCTGCCCAGCTCAACTGAAGTCTGCCAGCTGCTGGAGGCTGTGCCAGTGGGCAGCCATAAGGTGATGTGGATGTTTGCAGTTTTGCTAAAATTCCCTTTATAAAGCCAGTAACGCTTTGCTTGTTTAGTTGCCAAGTTCTGTTTTAAGAACAGCTGCCCTACAATTTTGGAATGTTGTTGCTGGACTTCTGTCCCCCTATTCAGAGTGAAGTAATGCCATGGATATTTTAAGGAAAAAAGAATATAAAATATTGAGGAATATTCATTGAGGGAAATCCACTGACTTAGAGAAACTGTCTGCAACTTGAATAAAAGTAACTAAACTAAACTTATACACATAAACCCAACTCTATGAACTTATCACAGACTTGCACCCTCTCTTTGGTACTTTGTCCCTCCTGTTCATGGCTCAGGGTCTGTTGCTTCCATAAAATTCCTTCTCCCTTTGATTTCTGGCTCTTGACTGCACAGTCCGTTCATTTTGTGCTGGCTGATGCAGTCCTGGACAAACTCTTTGATCCAGCTCAATGCTTCTGCAAGGGCTGTTCTCCAGGCAACCCTGATCACGTCTCTTTCTGAACTGCCTCTTTTTCATCTCTCCATGAAAGGCCCTGGTCAGAACCAAACACTCACATATGGCTGCCTAGATGCTGTCCTGGAGCAGTAACTGTAGGGCGTTGTTTGGATGTGTTCTACACACACAGTTGTTTACAGAAAAATATTTTAAATTAATCTGATTAAATGGATATGAAACCAACATGACCATCCACATTAAGCTGAGAAGTAAATGAGAAGTTGTGTAAAACAAAAAATAAAACCTCTCCTGGGTGACAGATCTCTTCCTCAGCCCGTTTTGTGAGGTACTGTTTTCTGGAAGTGATATATGTACAGGTGAAAACTGTAAAAAGGGAATATTTGAGGGACTGAACCCAGCCATTTGCTACAGCTCATACTATTGGGCAGGTAAGTATTTGCCTCTCCTCTGCCAAATTTGGGATGTTAAGACATACCTGGAATAAAATGACTGACAATCCTGTGACTTTCACTTCCTGCCAGGCTTTGGAAATGACTCCAAGTAAGTTATTTCAGAGCATTTGACTTTGAAATAGTGATAGATGGGACAAGTTGTTTCTTCCTAAGTTGTGGTATAGGAAGCAAACTGCTTAGGGTGGAAATATTTACTTTGGGTTTACATGCTTAAAGTGCGAAAACCAAATGCTCTGTACTTCCACTATGTGAGGCCCCAGGGGAATACACAACCTGCCTTCAGGGCTAGAGAAAAACCACACTGGATGAGAGATATTTCTGAAATGTAAACAGTCAATATTATAGTGCTTCACCACAAAATGGTACGTGTTGCAAATGAGTCATGCCACTACTTTAAACTGTGGTAAAGCAGGAAAGAGGGTCCAGAAGTGCAATGGTGCAGTTCAGTCCTGTAGTCATTAGAAAAACAGAAAAGAGGGAGGGTTTTGGCAGAAGCTGAGTGCTTCTGAAATCTGGTGCAACTGACAAGATTTTGAAACATGATGGACAGGTAAGGTTCACAGAGCACTTCAGCAAAGCCTGATTTATCTTTGTTGACTATATGGGACATTGTATTGTGAGGAAATTGTGTGGTTTGGTGAATAATCCTATATAATGCATTTTCAATGTGGACACATTTGTAGAAAACGAAAACCGGGTCCAGAGAAGCTTGTCAATATCTATTGTATTATTTTTGGAACAAGTATAATCCAAACAAAAGCCCTGATGTAGGGATACAGGCTGGGGAAGTTGGAGGTCTGCTAGACCCTCTTACCTCATTTGTACTTATCCCAGTGTCGTGCTATTCGTGTCTGAAGAAGACAATGAAATGCGTGTTTTATTCTGATGCTTGGGAACACTGAGCCTGGATGAACTCCCTAGAGCTCCTGGATAATGCTCTTGGGTACCTGTTCTTGGCTACCTGCATCCTCTGAAGTGCAACGCACCTCGGGCTCTGTGAATGCCTGCAGTGAAGAGGTGACTCCAAGCGTGGCTCTTCACCAGCCAGTGTAGGAATTACTTTGTTTCGCTACGCAAGGATCGGGAGCAGTGGCACATAGGAGCCGTGGTGGGAAGAGAGGAAGCCCATGAAGAAGGTGTAAATTAAGGACAGCTCACAGAGTACAAGTAGAACAAAGAAACATCTTGGGAACTCAGTATGAGTCCCCAAGGGATGGAGAACAAGCTACAGTTACTAAGGTGTTCTGTGCTCGACGTGAGGGCAGCAGGACTTGGAGGAATCACATCAGTCAGGAGCAGCAAAGCAGCATCATGTGCTGTACTGTACTAGAACCTTCAAATTAGATGCAGAAGGCACTAAGAAGCTCCGAAGTCCAAGGAGCCCCCTTCCCATACGTCTTCTTCCAGCAAATCTGGCAAAATCCAACCTGTGCTACATTGAGATGTTTTTAGCACTCTGGGCTGAATAAACAACGCTCTCTGCTTTTGTCACTGGGGTTTCCTACGTGTATAATTGTATCCCTCCTTGAGATGACAGCCTGCCCTGTGCGGAGGGACTCGCTCCGGGTGGGTTTTCCCCCGGCGAAGGAGGACGCTCCGGGCTCGGCGGGGCCGCATCCGCGGTTGCGGGGCTCCTCCTGCTGGCAGCGCCGGGCCCGCGGCACCCCCGGGTTCGCGCTCACCCAGTGCAGCAGCGGCAAACAACGAAAAGGAGGGCTTTACACAGCATCATACCTAAAATAATCCCTTCTCTCAGGACTTCTTCCTGTTGCTCTGGCATTCTCTTCATTGCTCTCCGTCTGCCTTCCTGTGGCTGAAGCCCAGCCCCAGGCAGCCGCTCACTCACTCTCCCTCGCTGGGACTGGGGAGAGAATCAGAGGGGTAAAAGTGAGAAAACGCGTGGGTTGAGATAGAGACAGTTTAACAGGCAAAGCAAAAGCCACACGCATCAGCAAAGCAGAACAAGGAATTAATCCACCGCTTCCTGTGAGCAGGCAGGTGTTCAGCCATCCCTAGGAAAGCCAGGCTACACAACCTCTAATGGTGACTTTAGAAGACAAACACCATCTCTCTGAATGTCCCCCTGCCCCTTCTTCCTTCTTCCCCCAGTTTTATATGCTGAGCATGACATAACATGGTGCGGGATATCCCTCTGGTCACTTGGGGTCAGCTGTTTTGGCTGTGTCCTCTCCCAGCACCTCGTGCAGCCCCAGCCCCTTTGCTGGTGGGGTGGGGTGAGAGGCAGAAAAGGCCCTAACATTGTGCAAGCCCTGCTCAGCAATAACAGTGTATTAACACTGTTTCCATCACAAATCTAAACATAACACTGCCATAAAAACTACCATGAAGAAAAGGAACTAGATTCTGGTCAAACCAAGTACAGCTTTCAGATGCTTCACAGGCTTCCAGAGACTATGTCTGGCTGGATGCAGCCTTCCATATGTTCACTGTGCATTTTCAGTAAAAAATTCTTTTGTTGGTCCTCATCAATTGGCAGATCTGTGGTATTGTGCAGTAGTTTCTATCACCATAGCTCTCATTTTCCCAAAAAAGATGACCCTAATTACTTCCTGCAGCTATCATTAAGGACAGCTGCAGCCCAACAAGTAGTATTGAAAAGTACTGGGAAGTTTTATTCCTAGTTGGAACTGGGATTTGGAACAACTATCTAGTATTAGTAGTGAGGCGCAGGAAACCAGAACCCATATTGAAAAAGAAAAACATCCTTCCATGCTATGGCTCCTGCTTCTGCTCAAGGATATTGAAGTATCTAAATCCTATTAGTTCTTCAGAAAATTTCCCCATCAGCCAAGAGAACGACTGAGCAAGATGGTCAAGCTGGTCTTTTCACCCTTTTTTTTTTTTTTTTTTGTGACTTAGCTTTCTTGCTCAGTCAAGATTTGACTCTGGGAAGACAGGCATTAAACCCTGTTCTGGTTTAGGGCAAATCTAGGAGGAAACCTCTGAAGGGGGTCCCTCCAGAAAAGCAGATCCAAGCCACCCCTCCCCACAACTGGTTCGGGAAATAGATTTCTTTGGAGAAAAGTGGAAAAAACTATTTATTTAACAAACAAAACACCCACAAGCACAAAGAATGAACAACACTACACAATAAAACCTCTTGCCGTTCCGAAGAGATGGCAAATTCAGAAAAGTCTTTTCCGTGGGTGTGTCCCTGGTTTTTCTCTCAGTCTCTCAGTCTCAGTCTCTTCAAGGCCCAAGTTTCTCTCAGTCTCTCTCTCTGTCTCAGGCTTGGGCCCAGCGTCCCGGCTGCAGGGCAGCTTGTGGGGGGGCCTGAGCGATGGTCCTGGTGTCCCCAGATCGAACAATAGCAGAACAGTCCCAATAACCTTTGGCCTCAGCTAATTAAAATAAAAACTAGCCAAAAAGAAAAAACAACCAAAGAGAGCTCTCCACTGTCCATTCAGGCAACCCAGAGTCCAGGAGCAGGAATGCTGAAGGTGTTATCTCTATTTTGAAAACAACTGTCTCAGATGTTCCACCGCTTGTCTCTCCTTCTACCCCCTTGTGCTCTCAGATCCAATCTTAAAGGTGCAAAACTTATTTCTGGGCTAAACAGATGAATGGGAATAAAAGCATTGTACAGTCAGCCCAGGACAAACCCATATCAAATATGCTCCACAGTTAGGTGGGTTCCCAGGTGCTTGCTTTGGGAAAAAAAAAGAAAAAAAAGAGAAGTGGGCCTTGGCTCACATTTGCTGTAGTTACTACATTTCAGAGCTCATAGGCCTAATACTGGAATTAAAAAATTGACTGTAGCAGAGAGGAACAAGCCTGAACTTGATTACATCATCTTCTTCACCTGAGCACTGATGGTAGGATCAGCTAAAGCAGTGCAGGCTTTGTTATGGGCTAGGTATGTTATTAAAAACATTCAGGTTAGAACGGACCTTGGAGGTCTTTGGTCCAGCCTCCTGCTCAGAGCAGGAACAACTCTGTGGTCTGACCTAAATGCTCAAAGCTTTGTCCAGTCAGGTCACAGAAACCCTCAAGGACAAAAAACTCAGCAGAGAACGCAGTGGGCTTGAACTGCTCATGCTCCTGAAGGAACTTTACTCAAAACAGCTGGATTACAGATAGGCTGGGCACATCTCTAAGGCTGCAATGCAGGTGGTGTTGGTCCTAGCTCAGATAACAATGTGGTGCTCTCTTCACTGCTTTGTGCTGAGCAACAGGGCATGTACCCCTATACCACAGCCACGTTGTGTACTGCAGAATAAAATATCCTAAGATGGTGCACTACAATGCCTCTACTTCCATAATATATATTGGAGCTAGTTGGGAATGGGCTTTCCCTTTCCTCTCGATGGTTATGGGGAGGCAGGTTTGCAGGTCACACCTATGGTTCTGGACCACAGACACCTCCAAAAGTGCAGCTTCAAAGGGTTTCTGTTGAAACAAAATCCTTTTAAAATTTTGATCTATTAATGTTTGTGTTCCATTAATACTAGCTCTGTATCTGAGAGGCATCACTTGATGTGGGTTCAGTGTGTTCTTTCCTGTTGCAGGCAGTGTCCTGTGTGAGCCCCTCAATGTGCCAGCATGTAGCTTTCCCTCAGTTTTAGTTTTGTTCCTAGTTGTAGTAATTTTACAATTCTATTTCCACTTTATATTATAAAAAGATTTCTCGATTAAAATGTTGAACTACTTGTAAATATATTGAAATTGGTCAGCCACAGAGCTGTACTTCTCTTTATTCTTCTTCTGTAGTACATATTCATTATCTTCCTCCTTTCCTGTCAGAATGGGAGTAAAAATTCTATTCTATCACACAGACTTGAAATACTAAAACCTCTGATGCAGGTAATTTAAACTTATAATACAGTAAAATATGGAATAATTATATATTACAAATCGAATCTCAACATTTGTATTGCATTCAGTCTGTCTTGTGTTCTGCTGGACTATTTAGACTGGCATCAGCAAGAGTCTTCCACTGAAGTGTATTATGACTTGAAGACTGTCTTGTTGTGAATAGTCAATTCTGTCTTTATTTTGTTTGCTTCAAACTTTAATTTATTCTATATATGCATTACGGATTTCACTTTCAGTGATTATGAAGATAATGCAGCCACTTGCAGTGAAGTTAAATGAAAAGCTAATGTTAAATTTCCTGCCTTTTTTTCCTCTCTTCTTTTTTTTGTTTTCTATTTTGTACTTTTTGAACGCCATGCTTATGAAATACATCACCAAAACGTTCCAGGAGAGGTGTATGTAACCACAGACTGCTCCTTCTGTGGCCAAGAGAGTTATCTGAAAACTAACATTGTTCAGATGTCAGACTTTGCTTCTAATTTTGGGATTAATGTCTTTTCACTGACCAACTTTGTGGTGTTCATGTCTCAAGCAGAAAGAGATGGACCTGTGCCCATGAAGCTCGCCACAGTCTTTCTGTTCTCATTTCGAGTTATTGCTGCCCTTGTGCCCCTGCATCCTCCTCTGGTGACTGGCATTGCATTGTTTGTACTAAATGAACCAAGAGAACTTCATCAACCGTGTGGCTAATGTGAGAGGGGAGGTTGCAGGATTCATACCCAGATTCCAATTAAAAATTATTTAAAGGTTCATTATAAAAATGTCCAGGACAGGCTGTGTATGTTAATAGCTGAGAAATCAGCCTGTTTGGAGGCAGCTAGGGACTGATTAGTGTTTCAGTTCTCTCGAAAATGTAAGCTGGTGTTCATAAGTTGACTAGTACTTGTATTTCAGAGGGGGCTGGTTTCAGCTTCCTCTCAGAGCCACAGGACAAGAAGGAGACATGTTAGAGAAGGGAACAAAATCTTTATGAGTAAAGGGGCAGAAATAAGTTTACTCAGAAAAAGTATTGAGGAGGTTTGCAAAAATGTAGAGCAGGCATGTTTTCTCCATGAGGAAGAGCAACACCTGCAAAAGAGACCCTTCAGAGGGAAGTGGGATAGACAATTTTCCTTTACCTTTTCCTATATGGGTTATACACATAAAAGTTAGATCTGTATTTATGCAATTCTGTTATTCTTTAAATATTGTGTTGTTAAAAATCTTATTGAAAATGTCTGGTTTCCATATAAGGAATCTGCCTGGACTGACTGAACAGGAGACAGTTAATTATATCAGTGCAAGAATTGGACAGAGGACTTCCAGGGATACTAAGCAAGTTCACATATGATAAAAAACTGAGAGGAACTGTTGACTCCCCTTGAAGGCAGGAAGGCCCTGCAGAGAGACCTTGACAAATTAGAGGGCTGGGCAATCACCAACTCTATGAAGTTCAACAAGGGAAGGTGCTGGATTGTGCACTTGGGATGGGGCAACCCTGGATGTACAGACTGGGGAATGAGAGGCCGGAAAGCAGTGCCGGGAAAGGGACCTGGGAGTCCTGGTCCATGGCAAGTTGAACCTGAGCCAGCAGAGCCCTGGCAGCCAGGAGGGCCAACCCTGTCCTGGGGGGCATCAGGCACAGCATCACCAGCCAGGCAAGGGAGGGGATTGTCCTGCTCTGCTCTGCACTGGGGCGGCCTCACCTCGAGTGCTGGGGGCAGTTTTGGGTGCCACAGTATAAAAAAGATATTGATCTATTGGAGAGGTGAGGATGGTGAAGGTCCTCGAGGGGAAGCCATATGGGCTGAGATCACTTGGTCTGTTCAGCCTGGAGGAGAGGAGACTGAGGGGAGATCTCATTGCAGCTTCCTCATAAGGGGACGAGAAGGGGCAGGCACTGATCTCTTCTCTGTAGTGATCAGTGACCGGATCCATGGGAATGGCCTGAAGTTGTGTCACGGGAGGTTTAGGTTGGATATTAGAAAAAGTTTCTTCACCCACAGAGTGTCTGGGCACTGGAACAGCATCCCCAGGGAAGTGGTCACAGCACCAAGCCTGACAGAGTTCCAGAAGTGTTTGGGTATCGCTCTCAGGCACAGGGTGTGACTCTTGGGGATGGTGCTGTGCAGGGTCAGGAGTTGGACTTTATGATCCTGATGTGTCCTTTCCAACACAGCATATTCTATGAGAAGCTTGGACAAATAATAATGAAGAATAAAAATACAAAAGGTGCAAAGCCAGAGATAGGAAAGGAATTTAAAAAAAAAAAATATATATATACAAAAATGAAGACAGTACCTGTGTGAAAGTGGGTAATGGGATAAAATGAAACTCAAAAAGGGGAAAACTACTAACCTAAAACTCTTCAGCCTTGAGAGTTTTTTAAGTGAGGAACTCATCTTTTCTCAACAGATTTTAATTTCCAAGTGAAGAAAAAGGTTTCTGACATACAGTTTAGAGTATTCAAGGAAAACCAAAATGAGCTGCACAGGCATGTTTTCATTTTCAGAGAGATGTCCCTGCCCACAGCAGTGGGATTGGAATGAAAAGATTTTTATGGTCCCTTCCAACCCAGGCCGCTCTACAATTACAGCATTATGAGCTTACCAGACTCAACATGCCCCTCATTTTATTTTTTTCTCCTCCTAATTTCTTTCTCTTTGTGAGACAAGTGCAAAACACACATGTAACTGTGTGCATGTCCTTCAGCATCCTTTTCTGAGATCTGGGTTATTTTATGTATTACAACATTTACTTCTCTGCATTTCCCCATTTATTTTAATTTACTCACTGCTGAAGTAGCAGGTTCATGCTGAGTGCAGGGAAGATGGTGTGTGGTATTGTTTCTTCTGGCATAGGGCACCTTTAACTCAGACTCAGTATGAGGCTTTGCTGAAAGAACGATTGTGTAGAGAAAAGGCTATTGTTTCTCCTACAAATCCCTTTGCCAAAAAGTGCTGCTTCATCGAGGCTGCTCAGAGTTTCACATCCTGATTGAACTGGATGAACAGTTTTGGCCAAAGGAAGGGAAAACACATGACATTTTGCAATGCTTGATTCAAATGAAACATCACAAGATGGGTTCAGGTGCTTCAGGATGGGTTTGTAGAGACGTGTAGGTCTGTGCAGGAGGATGGAGTGCTGCTTTTCTCCCTTACGGAGTGATAACCCCAGGAGAGATCTGCTGGCCAGTGGGGACACAGGGTTCAAACCTTCCTTGTCCTGATGCCAGTGAGTCTGCAAAGCAGGGATAGAAATCCCTTGACCCTTTGCCTCGGCTGGGTAAATAGAACACTGAAATGCTTTTCAGTAAAGTTTATTTACATGCCAGTACAAAAATATTTAGGGACTTGATTCTTTCATGGTAAAGAAAATGTGTCTTAAGGTGCCTTTGTGACTTTGCCAGTGTTTCAGCAGTCGAACTCCGGCCTTTTAAACACTGTTCTTTTTAAAATGTCATGACAGTTAAGAAAACAAATATTAACAGTGATATATGTGGGGGCTCTTTTATTAGGCACCTTACCTTTTAGCATAAGCTTGTTGTTATTTTTTTTCTCAATGAGCAAGCCTAAAAAGCATGATTTTGTGGAGGGTTCCAAAGGTAGAATTATCTTTCAGATTACAGGAAAAAAAAAGAAAAACCTTATGAGATCCTAAATAATGATTTTTCTGCACCATTTTTTTCTGTGTCTATTTCAAAGGAATCAGTCACTTAATTTTCTAATCAAAATTATTCCCTTGTTGTAAGTCAAAGGTGGAGACCAGACTCTTCATTTACGGAAAATTAAAAGGAAGTCCCTGTTAAGGTTCAAAACCACCCACATCTGCTCCAACAAGTGTTGGAACACCCTACAAGTGTCTCAAACTTGTGAACAAGTGTCAATTCCAATGCTGGAAGACAGAAACTGTTCCAGAGTTACCTAATATAAATCACACCACTAATTCTGTGCTGTCCACGCCACTCCTGTATGTAATCTGCAGGCTGCTGCCATCATTATTTAAAGGAGCAGGAAGAAATAATGTTGAGGAGTTGTAGATGACAAAGTGTAATTGTTTTTCAGCCTGTGTGAAAGTGCTCACAAGCTTGATAATACTTGTCCTGGGAATCTTCATCTTATTCATGTATACAGCAGGCGAGTGCTTTCACTCTATAAAGAAAATGTAATTCTATTGACTTTACCAAAATTGAATTAGTACCATATATAACTTGATTTCAAGCTCATAGGGGCTTTCACAGATATTGAACTTTTTTTTTTAATCCCCAGAAATATCTGTGCTGCTGGCCCCGGGAATACTGAATGAAGATAGGGGATGTGAATAAACTGTATGGTGAGGCACAACCAAGCTGTTTGGAGTACCCTGTCCCATAGGCTTGGTCAGTGATTCTATGCAACTCACTCCCTTCAGCCATGGAAAAAGGATGATGGACAGATATCAGGACTTTTTCCCACTGTAGGGAGGATTTGAGAAAAATGACTGTCCTGGTTTAGGGCAAATTTGGGAGGAAACCCTAGGAGGGATCTCCTCTAACCAGCCAGCTTCAGCAGCCCCTCCCCACAACTGCTTTGGGAGAAAAATCTCCTTAGAGACAAGTGGAAAAAGCTTTATTTAGCCAGAAAAGTATTCATAAGCATAGAAAAAGGAACAATATTAAACAATAGAACCTCTCGTTGTTTTGAAAAGTCGGCAAAGTCAAAAAGTCCTTTTGTGGGTGTGGTTCAGTCCACTTCAGTCTCTCCGGGGGCTCAGGCCAGGGGCTCAGGCCCGGTGTTCAGCTTGGGGGCTCCCCAGACAATTGTCCTGATGTCCTGGACTGGAGAGATGCTGAACAGTCCCAGAGGAAAAACCACAGTTCAGGTAAAGCTCTTCTTCCTTCAGCCAATGAGGAAAACCAGTGAAAAAAGGCAAAGAAAAACTCTCACCCTCTGCCAAAGCTGAGAGCTGCGAGAGAGCACTGCCAGCCTTATGTCTCTCCCTGTCCGTGCTGCAGACAACACAGTCCGTGAGAAAAGGAATAGGGTGCAGCTCCTGCAGATGAACTGTGTGCCGCTTCTTCCCCCCCCAGCCTTGCTCTCTCTGTTCAGCTCCACAAGCACAGAACTCAACATCCAACATAAGCAGAACAGACAATTCTGGATTCGGAATGCAAGCATCATAAAATCACCCTAGGACAATGATTTGTGTCCTTTTGGACAGGCCTGAGCTGCTTAAGCAGCGGGGTCCTGCCCTGAGTGAGCAGTTCAGCTGCAATTAAGACATCTAAATGTGGGCACCTTTGTGTGTGTGCTAGGTGTCTAAGCTCTCCTGACAGCAAGCCACTGTTGTCTGTGGAGCCTAGAGAACCATTCATCTGATGCTTCCTTTAGGATGTGAGCTGAACCTTGCTCTGGGATCCCATTACTCTGCTGGAAAGGGGAACTCGTTCCAGTTACCTAAATAAATTTTAAGCATGTCTTGAAAAATCTGGTGTGCTAGGGTAGTAAGACATCTTCAGCCTCATGCAGATGTCTTACAGAACCTGTGGGAAATCTCTGCCCTGCTGGGGGCCACTCAGATAACCTAGCTCAGATCAATGATATTAGGTACCCACATTCAAGCAACTGAAGCCAGCCCTCTCTCTCTGTTGCCCATCATGGGAACTTAGACACCCAGCTCATGTCAGCACCTGGATTCATGTCATTGAATCTCAAGCTGAACCCCCTCATGACTTCTCTTTCTTGGTGCCTCCCTCCTGCTCCCTGGTGATGTAGCAATGCTGTGCCTTGCCTTGCTGCTATTTGTGCAGGCTAAACTTGTTCATGGTTACATAAGCAATGAGGTAGATTGCAAAGTTATGGAGGGCAAGGGCAGTCCAACAGGGCCTTGCAGGACCACAGGTGGGCACAGTGGTACCACATCTCATTACCAGCCTTGCGCAGTAAAAGATCTATCTCCTGGCCTAACATTTCCTCCCACGTGCATGTGGAGAGAATTTCCCTGTCTAGGTTTGGCCTTTACCTGTAGCTGGTGCAGGCTTGGTTTCAAACAGTCTCCAGCCCATGTTCTTGCCTGAGACAGCCACTCTAATCCACTTTGGTCTCCTTATACACAAAAGTATTAGAAGCCAAGGTTAGTGAGGAGGGTCTTGCTCCTCTAAGAATGATGTCTTTTTTTTTTTTGGCAGAAGGCCAAAGGATGGTGTGGGAAGAATAAAAAATATATTAAGTATTCCACTGGTGATTAAATCCTTCTTCTCCATATAGCTCAGATGTATACATCAGTATTTTAAACCTTCTTTTGACTGTCACACTGACTGCCATGTGCATAGCTCCTGAAATGTTCCTGACACCAATAAAACCTACTGAAAAGATTCTGGTTTCCCTCATTCATTCATAAAAGTCATTTGTCTATAAGATACTCATCCTCACTTCAAAGTGATCTTATTTCAGTATGTTCTCTGGGATTTGTGAGGAAATTGTGTTAGTGATTTTTGTCCTGTGGTAAGATATAACTTCTTTATGGACCTTTAGTACTCATAAATGCAGAGATGTTTTTTTATTATTATTTATGAAAATATGGAGCCAGATGGATATTTATTTCAGCAAAGGTTTTTGAGAATTCCTAGATGTGGAAAGAGATTGTGAACTTGTTTATAATATCTTCTATTGGTCTTAGAAATACTGGGGGCTGTGAGCTGTGGAAAGGCTGAGTGTTGTGATGTTTGCTTGTGGCTTAGCAGTGGCTGAAGTCATTCTTCCTGTTACACAACTTAAACCAATGGCAACAATACTGGGCTTCTCCACACTGTAATTTTTGCTGCATTGTATGGTGATTAAGGCCTCCACCTTCCACAGGCAATATTTACCACTGTTTTCCCCCTGTGCCTTAGGCTTGCATTTTTTGGTGACAGCCTCCTTCTGCTCCATGGGTAGTAACAATTGCTTTTACAATGACTGGAAGAACTAAGGGTCACTATAGCATGGGTGCAAGGTAAGGTGTTGCAAATGTTGTAAGTTGCACCATTTCTAGAGAGGGTTTCTTGGCCCTCCAGTAGGACTCTAAAGAAGTTACTTCACCTCGATTGATTCATTTCAACTTTGTCCTTCCTGACTGAGGTTTTAAAGTCATCTTCCTTTTCAGTTTCTGCCCAAAGATGCCTATAGTGTGTTGTTTGCTATGTGGTATGAAGAGCTACTATGGAAAATGAAAAACCTGGCATTTTGGTAAAATACTTTCTCCAGGAATTTTAAAAAAACGCCTGGGACTTGTTTTGTGTCTCATCATAAATCCATAATCAATATTCATTTAATAGAGGCAGACTTTAGCAATCGTTCCAACGACGCACTTTCATCCAACATATTTTGATGTTGAAATAATTAAATTATCCAGAGAAATTTAGAGCAGCATCAGATCAAAGTCAAACTAATATGGAATCATTGGCAAAATGATATACTCTCATTATAAACTGGTCATTAATGCCTGGTTAAATGATATGTAGAGACTTAGAACATTTATCTAAATAAATTGTTGTTTTTAAAGTCAATTAAATGATAGCTGGAAAAGAAAACAATGTGATTGCTGTTAAAACACTGGCTTGTATTCATGAGATAATGGCCATGTCATTCACACTGCCTGCCTGCCTGGTGAATTTCAGGTTTTCTTGTTTTATATATTTAGAAAACTCACATGCCTTAAAGATGTGATGAGATATCAACATAGAAACTCTTGTCAGTAGGTCCAAAGGCACAAATATGATTTTCACTAGAAATCAGGGAGGATTTTCAATTTCTTTTGTTCCTAAACTAGATGTTGCTCAGTATTTGCAGTGAATGCTTCTCTGTAGAGTGACATCACAGCTGGATGAGGTAATTTGTTACCTAGATGAATAAGCCTAAGCAGACCTCTTCAAGATTGTAAGCATGGAATCAGCAGTAGTAAGGAAAGAAAGAGCATGTATTTAATTTCCCTAGTATAGAGAGAATCCATAAAAGGAGGGGCTTTTCTAGTAACAGGTTTGAAAGGAAGATTAGGAGTTACCTGGTTGTCCTTGTTTCCCTAAAGGACGGGACCAGCTCAGACCTAGCCATTGCAAAACTCTGGTTCTGCAGCTGGTACCAACAAAAGGGGTTTGGCTTTTATGATCAATGGGACCTGTTTAAGAAACTTTTAAGAAGAGAGATGACTCACCTGACCAAGGAGGGGAAATGCTTTGTAGCTAATAAGTTGGCTAACCTGGTATGAAGATCTTTATGAAGGAATAGCAGGAGTGGGAGATGATGACCACATTCAAGTGAGGTGGTGGTTGGCAAGTAAAAGGTGCAAGGTGATATTGTCAAGATGGATCCTGCAAACAGCAAAACAGGACTGAAAGGGCCTCGGAGTGTATGCACATGAATGAAGAAATGCCTACAGGACAGCATGATGGGCCTGATGGGTCCTCTTACCTTTTCTGGGCTGTCAGTGCACTTGGGTGCCTCTCTGAAGTGCCTGTAGAGCTATGCATGCAGCACAGGAACAAACTGAAGGGTTTAGAGGTCTGTGTGCACTCGCACAGAGGTGTGGTGGGGTAGCTCAAAGCACAGAACTCAACATCTGGATGGATACAGGCTCTGTAGAGGGACAGGCTAGGAAGATAAGGAGAGAGACAGCATTTGTGAGAGGGGACAGCAGGACTGCATGGAGCTCTGCCTAGGAAAGGAAGATGAGCCAGCTTAGCACTTACAGGATCAGGGTTAGTGGGTGGTGCTGCAGTGGGTGTCTGCTGTACACTGCCTGATCAAGAAGAAGTAGATGAAGCAGCTTTTTCAGAAAACTGAAAGAAGTGGATTTCAGGATCCTTAGAAGAAGGAACAAGTCAAAAAGCCATACAATAAGCCCAGACTTCAGAAGGGCAGAATTTGGCTTCTTTAGAGATATGCTTAGAATAATCCTATGGGAGATGGCCCTGGAGATAAAAGGGGTTCAGGAGACTTGGTGGATCATGGAGGATTGCTTCCTTCTAGTTCAAGAATGGTCTCTTCCACTGGTACTGAGTGCATACTTTTAATAGTAAGATCCTCCTTCATAAATCTGGGGACCCAGAGGACAGTGGTAAAGGTTGGAGCAAGAAAGACTTACCTTTGGTAGAAAAAAAAACAGATTAGAGAATACTTAAGCAAAGCAGACCTACATAAATCCATGGGGCCTGATAGGATGCACCCATGAGTGCTGGGGAAGCTGCCAGATGTGACTGAGAGACCATTGTCTATTATCTTTGAATGATAATAGGAGAGGTGCCTGAGGACTGGAGGAAAGAAAACGTCCCTCCCATCTTCAAGAAGGGCAAGGAGGAGGGCCCAGGGAACGATAAGCCTGTCAGCCTCACCTTGATCTCTGTGAGGGGAATGGAAAAATACTGGAAGCCATTTCCAGGTGCATGTAGGACCAGAAAATATTTTGGAGTAGTTAGGGTGCGTTCACCAGCCTGATAAATGCTGAAATGACTGGCTTGGTAACTGAATGGAAAGCAGCAAATATTGTCTACCTAGGTTTCAGTAAGGCTTTTGATACTGTCTTCATTGAAATGATGATGAGGTGTGGGCTGGACAGCAAAGCAGATTGACAACCAACTGAATGTCTGGGCTCAGAGGGTGGAGGTCAGTGGTATGAAGTCTAATTGAAGACCTGTAGCCAGTAGTGCATCCAAGGAATCAATCCCAGGTCTGACCCTGTTTAACATCATAATAAGGGGACAGAGTGCACCCCCAGCAAATTAGCAGATGACATCCAGCTGAGAACAGTGTCTGATAGGCCAGAGGTACCTTGACAGCCTGGAGAAATGGGTTGACAAAAACCTCACAAAGTTCAACAAAGAGATGAGCAAAGTTCTGCTCCTGGGGAGGAGGAGGCCTGGTAGCAGTGCCAGGGCTGCTCAGCTGGAGAGTAGCTCTGCAGCAAGAGCCTGGGGCCTTGAGCTGGGAATATGCCCTCCCCTCAAGGAGGCTCAGTGGCATCTTGGGCTGCGTTAGGAGGAAAGTACCTCCAGCGGGTGGGCAGAGAGGATCCTTCCCTTCTACTCAGCATTGGTGAAGCCTCGCCTGGAGTGCTGTGTCCAATCCAGCCTCTGAATGCTGTTGCTTCCCTTTGCTTTGCGCCTTTGCGGGTGCATAACGAAGCTTTATAACCTAACTGATTGTATTTCTGAATGTCTGACTAAATTTAGTCAGATAAAAGTGCTCTCTGCACATGCCTGTCTGCCTTGATTATAGAGAAAGCTGGAGGTGGCCAGCAGAGGTTTGGGCATGGTACTTGCAGATCAAGTTAGAAGAACCTTCCTCTAGGCCGATGGTGGAGAAGTATTCAGACTGAAGAGTATCCCAAGAAATGCCAGCAACATCAAAGGAAAGAGCTGAATTCACTTCCCAAGGTCAGAACTGGTCCCACCTCCTTCCTTTGGGACATTCCAGCTGAGAGCTAGCCAGATTCTATCCATGAAGGTGAACTGCTATGCTGTGCCATGCTGCATTTATTATTCTGTGCTCTGTTGTTAACAATTAAAAGACTATTCTGCTTTTATAATTTGGTTTAAAATGCCTTAAAACAAAGGAAAAAGTCACTTGATATTTGGCACCGCTGTGCTGGGGTTTGTTAGACATATTCCAAGCTTAGAAGGATACAAAGGGAGGGATAGTTCTGGGCATTGCATGATTTCAGGCCGCAGCATCTTGCCATGGCAAGGTCTTCTCTGAGTAAGGCTTGTCACATGAGGATTCCAGAGAACTTTAGCATGGAAAGGGACATGTTCATGGTCTTTGCTCAGTGTCAAGAAGCAGGGAAGAGAATTAGAAAGATGGTTGAAATTTTAAAACTCTAATTTAATACTCTGAATGTCAACTTCTTTATATGTTCTTTAATGGATGATTTGAAGTTCTTGTCCCTAAATATACCAACATTAACAGGACAGGTAGGCTGAAAATGTTTGTGATATTAGTTTGTATGTCTAGTTGCAGAAATGTTTAAAACTGTAGCACTTCTTTTAACTGCTTATTTTCCAGGTATGCTTCAGGAAAGGAAGAGACAGAGGGTGATGGAGACAGAGGTCCCTATTTACCATCCCGTTTCTTGCTGAGCATTTCTACTGAATGACTCAATATGGTATAGATGACAAAGTAGTTACTAAAAAAAAATTATCTATTGTGCACTAATGTAGTTTTCAAGGAAAATCCCTTCTGAATCATCACAGGTGTTCTGTAACAGTTATTAGAGGACCTATTTTGCATCCATAAATAGTTTCTTTTATACTTAACTTCAAACCAAGTATCTTTCCAGCTTGAATTAAAGTGTTGCTTTGTCAGACCATTTGTTGTTTCAGTAGCTGGTTGATTACAGATGTACATCTTTTTTTTTTTCCCTGGTCTTTTTAGAGGGCAAATCACTATGGTAACCACATTACAGAAAATTGCTTGTTCTCCTTAAAATACCCTTCAGAAAAAGGTCATTTGTTATTAACATTTTCTGCCCAAATCCAAAATGTTAACAACATCAAGAATATTATCACTGTTTCTACACTTAAATGGGTCTTTTTCTTTACCATGCACCTCTCAGCTAACTATCAAAACAGGACAAAATATTGAGACTCCAAAACAATTGCAAAGCTGCCGACTCTTAGGTATGTTTTGAAATATCAAGATTCACTCACGTTGCTCTGTTTCAGCTGCTGGCGTCCACGGCTTTGTTCAATTGTTTTCAGTTCTCTGATTCTGAGAGAAATCCAGGCTGAAGTTACTCTTTCAACCTCTGCATGCTATGATTGAAAGGAAGGGCAGGCAGGCATATGACTATTATGGGCAGCCGTCTGTTGTTGAATTATGAAATAGCTGTTCTGGATAGTCATGCAAAAGCCTGGGAATGGCTGGTTAAAGGCTTGTCTTCTCAGGGTAAAATGCACCCAAAGGGTATTAGGTGGGAAAAATCAGGTCTGATTGTAATAATAGGGTCCTAGCCTGTGAAGTGAGAACACACAAGTTGTTCTCTTTCTGGCGTATGCCACTTCTGTTCTGCCTGATTGGACATGTTGTTTCTTTGCCATTTTACATTCTCTACATTGCCTGCAAAGGATCTTTACATTTGTATAGTTTTTTTTGGTTTGCAGATAGCTATTTGCAGCTTTTATCGAAGCTCGGTAAACAACAACAAAAAAATCCCCTTTCTTGGAGTTCCATCATTTTGGAATTGACAAACAAGTTAAAAAGGCTGCCAAAAGAAAGCAGGAGTTGGAGGAAGTTAATTCACATTGATGTGTGCATGCCACTGATAGCAAGTTATGCCTATGACATTCTGACATTGCCTCTCAAAGAAGAGAAAGAGTGGAGTGGAGTGAAAGACTAAGAGGATGTTCATTTAATTGGAAAGCCTACTGAGATCTGAGACAGCTGAGGCAAAGGATGCACCCTTTTTCTGCACAATGGCATTGGCTGAAGGTTGTATATAAGGTGGCCTTATTAAAGTGACAAGGCAATTTAATTCTTTTGTGCACAATGATTCTACTTCATTGATTTACAATGGGAAGGATATAATTTTGCTAGTGTTGGCAAAAAGCTCAAATGTCAGGCTTTTCAAATTGCCATACTTGCCTTGTTCAGGATGAATAATGAATAAGTCACCTTTTGTCTACAGTTAAATATTCTTGAATAAATACAAAGAACATAAAAGACATAAATGATTGCCTGATTTATATTTAAAATAAAGATCAACATTGTGATAAACGGTTGAAAATGCTTAGTGTGAAGTAATATGACTATGCTGATAATTACATTATCAATTAAGGGGCAGCCCAGGTGTGGAGTGTTATAGAATGGATGCCAGAGAGAAACCCCCAGTGTAGAACATGCCAAACTTGCCTATCTGGAAAACATGGGTGAGGGAGTGAAGAGACCCTTAGCTATGAAGGGGATCACATATTTAAAATTGGACCATTTCATGTACTGAAACATCCATTCTCTCAGGAATCTGTGGCTGTTGCTTCTCGTTTTGTCACTAGCAGGATGCACTGGTCTCATTTCTGGAAACAGATATTGCTTCATTTATTCCTTCAGATACTGCTTCATTTATTTATGGTTTGAGTGGTCAGAGATCATAATTTCTCAGGATCTGTCTTTAGTCAGAGAGGAACAGATCCTAAAAACCTGCTGAGTCAAATGTTGATAGCTGGCAAAGATGTCAACACCTCAGTAAAAGAGCTGGAACAACTTTGAAGAAAAAAAGATGTGAAAATATACTGAACACTCTTCATCATGTGATTCCTGGACCATGAGCAGGAAGGCTTGCCTCCATCTGCACAAACATACAGGTTCCAGTTTATCTGGGACAGCATGTGATCCTCTCTTACTCTCTTCTGTGGCAACTTTGATTGTACCTTGTCCATCCAGGCTCTCCTGATCTCATATTCTCATTCTTCCACACTTTTCCTTGTTCAGTGGGTACAAATATTCTCCTTTTTATCCCTTGTCCCAAATACCTAATCTTCAGAACCATTCTTGCTTTCCATGTATATATGCTCCCATTTCTTTTGTCCTATCGCATTTCTCACTTTCATGGGATATGTTGCAATGCAATGTGGGAAAGAGCTATTTCACCCTCTTTCCTGCTCATTTGCTCTAAAAGCCCAACAAAAACCAGTAGCTCAAAGATAAGTGCTGCTGCCTTACCCACTATCAGAGTGCTGCTTGTTTACCTCCACATGGGACGATGGCAATGGCCAGTACTAGCCCAGGGCAGAAGCTGCCTCCTTCCACTCCATCCTGGAGTTTTAAGCCAGATGTTGAGCAGGACTGGTTTTTTCCTTGCTGCTAAGAGTTCCTGTGGGTGTCCTTCAGCCTCTCTGTCGCAGGTTTCTCACTACTTGACTGTTTTCTGAAGGAGTTTGTGTTTTGGCAGCTGGCCTGTAAAAGCTTCAGGTGTTTCCTGTTTTTCTAGTGTTTCCTGGTTTTCTAAAATATTGTTGGCTGGCAATTCCTGTAGTACCTGTTTCTGACATGGCTTTTAACTCCTAGGGCTGAGTAGTTTTAAAGTTATGTTAAATAACTCTTTTGCAGGGGGTCACTGTTAGAAAAGAAAATCTAATTTCTTATGACATAATCTAAAAAATATATATTGATAGGGATTTATCATTCTGAAGCTGCCAGGTGTGTTTCTTTCTTTGTTTTCACTCATCTACCATTGAATAGGATAAAGTTATGCTATAAAGACAGAAGCACGTGAGAAGAACATGAACATTGCATCCTACTTTTAGAGATTCTGAATGATTTTAAGCTAAAAAAGAATTCAGATTTTTAGGCTAAAATTTTTAGGCTTAAAAATCTTTATTGGGCAAAAATGCATCCAGTGAGTGCTTCCTGTGTTGCATGGAATATCATAGTCTTGGCTGTATCTTCTTGTTCGAAGTTACTGCTGCAGATTTAAATGACAGAGAAGCTGCTGCACTTCTAGGTCTGTGGAAACAAACTGCTTTATAATTTCTTTAGGTCCTGTGATAACAGTACAGTTACAGGGGCTTGCCTTGCAAAAGGATTCTTGTATGAGTAAGTGTGGTGAACTACAAGGGACAATGAAGGTAGGCTGGAAAACACGGTGAGCAATAACATTCCTCTTGGACCCTGGGCAGAGTCAAGCTGTGCTTTATCTACAGCAGTTGCTACATCATTCTCCCAGTCAGGCTGCATGGGCTGCATGGGCCAGCCTCTGCTCAAACCTTGCTTCCTCTGGTTGTGTTCCAGGTCCATCCGAGATCTTATGTTCTTCCTGAATGAAGAGATTATGATAAACCTTTCTCACTGATATTTCTGGGGAACTCTAGCTTCACAATATGACCATGAGGCAGAGGAGTGAGATGTTTTCTGTATAATAAAAGCATCAGACTCTTCATAGGAAACTTGTAAGACTGAAACAGTGTGTCTCTGTTCACACACCCGTTAGTTATGGTTAATAAGAATCCCCATGGGATTGCTCTTCACTTTTGTTTTGGCCACTTGATATCAGAAAAAGCAAATGCAGAATATTATCCTGGACCTAACTGATAACATAATCAGAATAATACACATAGTTTGAGCACTACTCCTCTGCAGAGGGAGAATGGGTAGATGAGACATACACTTGCTATTCCAGTGAGAACTAAATGGTCACCAAATTTTCATTTTCACCCAAAAGGAGACTTACAGAAGGAAATGATTTCCAAATCAATACCCATTAAGCAAGAGAAATCAGTATACAATGACAATTTCACAGAATCATAGACTAACTTATGTTGGAAGGAACCTCAAAAGATCACCTGGTCCAACCTTTCGGTCTAGTGCAAAGGCTGATAGGAAAAATAGCATAATTAGAAGTCTTTCTTAGATCCAAATACTTGGCATGTGTCCAGAAAATGTTGAAAGAATGGACTATTTCAAAGACTCACATACCTAGCAATGCAGTTCAGAACTTCTTTGCTAGGTTCGTTTCTACAAGAATATACACAAAAGGGTCTCTTTTAGTACTGGGGACTATTAGTCCTAAAAGCCCAAATCTGAGCAATAGAGTTTTGGCAATTGCATCAGTTTCTGCCATCCTCACCTCTCCCAGCTCCATTCATTCACCATAAGAAATGTCCTATAAGGTGCTTAAAAAAAAAAAAGAAAAATCAAAAATCCAAACATTTGATAAGGTGGTTTATATTTCAAAAAACCCAACCAACCAACCAACCAACCACAAACCAAAAAACCAACCACCCAACCAACCAAAAACCAAAAAAAAAACAAAAAAAAAAACCCCCCAAACCCCAAAACCCCGCCAAAACAAAACAAAACAACCCCCCCCCCAAAAAAAAAAACCAAACAAACCCACAAAAAAACCTGTGGAAACTGGAAATGTAAAGATTAATACTGGTTTTTACTCACTTATATAGTTCTAGCATCTCTTTTTGTTTTGACATTAAACCAAGTCTTCTGAGTAGAAACCGAATGCTATCCTTGAAAGATGCCATTTTAGGAAGGATTTATAAAGCACTGTTCCGGTAAAAGGGTCTCCAAACCTCTTTTCTGTGAGCATTGTGTGAGATACCACTAGAGTAACAAGCAGAAAGTAGACTACGTTTTCTCCATCCCTCTTTAAGAAAAATTCTGAGAACCGCGCAAACTCCTGGACTTATGTGAACTGCATTTTTCAGGTTATTCAATTACTCTGACCTGTCAGTATAGTTTAGGTATAATTTACGGTCTGGGAAGAGATCAGTGATTGCTGTTCAGAAACAGTCTTGTTTGTATAAGAAGATTTCTTTATAAAAAACTCAGGTTAAAAATAAAAATTAATTCAGTTCAAAATAAGAATTCAGTGTATCTTTTTTTTTCCACATGGAAGTGGGTTGTTTTCTTTGTGCTTTAAGGATATGCTGAAGTAAAGCAGCGTGTGAAGAATGCTGTTACTTAGCAATTGAGCTGGGTCTCTTCCTTGGTGCATGATGGAACACCATGCACTTGTGTCCCAAATCTTTTAGTTCCTCATCCTCAACTTTTACTAGTGTTTTTGAAGTCAATATGATGCTTTGTCTCTTCTATTTATCCCTGTGGCTGACTCGTGATAATTTTTTTTTTTTTTTAAAGCAGGAGAAGTAGTGTGCATATATGTCAGGATAGGAGGCCCCCAGGAAGAAGCTCCTGCAATGCCATTGCAGAATGCAGGTTTTGGCTGCTGTGGAACAGCACTGTGAGGAGACAGGCTAGCAAAGAGTGGCTGGGAGGGCACTTTCTTATAATCTTGTCCCCTCAGTCTTGTGTGCTTCATTTCTGGGCCTCATGGGGGCATGGGCAGGAGCTGAAGAGGGGTGATGGGTCTTTGCAGGGACTTGAGTTTCAGCACTTGGGTTGCTGCTGAAATTGTGGGAAAGGAGGAATGGATGGGAAAGGTGATTGCCAAGGGCTTCAACTCACTTTCTGGGAGAAAGAGAACGGCTGTGACTCTCAGCCCCTTCTTGTGTGAACAGCAGGTGACACGAAGGTGTAATCTGGGTGAGAGACAGCTTAACACCCTACAGGCTTTGTGCATGATCAGGACCAGCAATGAGGGATCGTGCTCTGAGGCCGCTGGAGGAGCACAGCTCAAGTTCTGGATTCAACCTGTAAAGTGAGAGAGAACTTTGCATGTGGAGAAAAGTGGTTCTAAGGCTCTGTTTGAAGGTTGCCGATGTGTTACAAATGCTAATGCACATGTTGGCTCCCTGTAAGACCAACATTTGCTCTAATTGGATTTGCTTTTAGGAAGCCCATGCAAGATTCAATCAACAAAGGCCTATCTTGCCAGTAACTAAAGACCAGTGGGAGCAGATATGCAATAAGTAGAAAGAAAAATAATGAACAACTCCTCCTTCTTTACCCAAGAGTCATCTGTAAATTCTGTCCCAGGCACAGTTTTCCATGTTTTCTGAGCCTGGTTGCTAGAGTAGATTGTCAATAGGGTAGCCTAAAAGACGATCACTTAGCAATGAATTCTCTTCCCTCCTTTTCAGTACTTGCTTTGCCTTCTGCCTTTTTTTGGATTTAAATGTTTGTGATTTTCACCTCTTTATCCATCATAGCATAACATTGACTGAATAATACACTTTTATTAAGCTGCCCTCTTTCTGTGAAATAAATGCCAGCAATAATCAGTCAATCATTCAATTCATATGAATGTGGAATTTAGATGTGGCTATTTGAATTGGGTTTATAATATATCATTTCTTGGTACAGCATGTTCTTTGATAGTATTCTTTTAAATGACTGTTTCCAACTGCACTGGAAAGCACCTATGAAAGAAATTGTTTGCGATGCTATACTTAGTTTAAACCTCCTTTTTCCTTCAGCATTTCTGTCTGTATTTCATTTCTATGCAAATTATATCTTTGTGAGTTAGTAAAATTTTACAAACCAGTTGAAATGCAGCTATGGAACGAATTATCAGAGAAAATTTGGAAAATATGCTCATGAAAGGAAAATTGAGGAAAACATTTAAATCTAATTGTGTATTATTCAAAGAGAATTCCAGAGCAACTCTTGAGCAAATATTACATAAATGTATACCTACATTAAATGATTAATTTACCACAGGTAATATACTTGAAGGCTCAGGGACTATTTTCCCATTAGCCTGTGCACGTAGCACTTCTCAGCTGAAATACAGCCTAGGTACACAAATGCACTTCACTTGCTCATGGGGAATTGCAGAGAAGGAACTGTGAATGTAATGCTGTCAACAGCTACAGAGCAGTGGCACTGCTCCCAACTATCCCAGTGCTTCGTCCCCATTAGAGCAACAGTGTCTGAGTTTAACCTTCAAGGAAGTCAACCCTTGATGAGCAAGAATCATTTAATCTCCTCCCAAATATAAAGTATCCAGCCCCTCTAAATTCATTAACAGCTGGCAGACCAACTGTGAATACTCTGAATAAGTAGCAGACTCTGAGCAATCGATCTCCAAAATGGGAGACTTGATAGCTGTGTATTTGTCAGCCAAGAATAATTTCCGTGATTTGTGCCTCCATGAGATATATGCTTCCCCTCATGAGATAGACTGGCTTTGTGAGTGGTTTCATCCCTTGCTTCACCATTTGCCTAGGAAGACTGTGGGCTGAAGTGTAGAGAAAAGGTACTAGAGGGCGTTCAGTACTTTCAGAGCTACCAGGAGAGTAAGCAGCTAAAGTCCAATCCAAAGGTTGTGTTGGTGTCTTCAGAATCCAGGAGATACTGTAGCAAAGCTTAACATGAACCCTTTTTTAAATATGTATTTTAAAAATAGCTAATTCTACTCATGCCTCCTTATTCACAAGTCCTGAGCTGCATGTCAAGGGGGCTTGGCTAGAGCAGGAGGATGATGGGTGCCAGTTATCTTCCACTCCCTGGATCTCCTGAGCTCTTCAGCACATGGTCAACAAGTTGAGGTCACCAAGATGTGCCTTTAAGGAACTGACAGCAACCGTGGTCTTTTGAGACATCCTGACCCATTTGTGTAAGTCATTAATACTTGTTCCCTTTTAGCTCGTTATGTTTGTGTCTTAACATTCTAGTCCTGTCCATTACCTTTCTGTCATGTCCTCGTAATGCAGACTGTCCTCTGTTTAAATCTAGGTGCTTCCTCTGACTGGGTGCTCTGTGAAGGTGTGTGTCTGAATGCTGGGAGCTTGCATATCTGGGTACTATTGACACCTGCCACTCTTACAGCCCTGCTTCTGGTTTTCCTTTCTTTTCCTTTCTTTTATTCCACACCCAGACATGCCCATTGACTCGCCATTCCTACCAATCCTAATACTTTTATTACAAATCTTTGTTTTCACAGAAAAGTTTAATCAGTTTAGGTTTCTGCACCCAGCAGAATGTCTTCTCATTTCTCACAGACTGTTACTGATGGCCTGTTTCTTCTTATGCTAGCAGTGAGGTTTCAATATCTGTAAGTATCTGAAGGGAGGATGTCAAAGGATGGACCAGGCTCTGCTCAGGGGTGCCAAGCAATGGGACAAGAGGCAACAGGCAGAAACTGATGCACAGGAAGTTCCACCTGAACATGAGGAAGAACCTTTTTCCTGGGAACAGATTGTCCAGAGAGGTTGTGGAATCTCCCTCACTGGAGATATTCAAGAACCATCTGGACAGCATCCTGTGCAAGGTGCTCTAGGATGACCCTGCTTGAGCAGGGAGGTTGGACCAGATGATCCACTGTGGTTCCTTCCAACCTGACCCATTCCATGATTCTGTTTCTATAATGCAGAATAGAGGGTTGTGTGTTTGTGTTTGTATGTGGGTGTGTATGGGTGTGTGTGCTAGGTTGTTTTCCACAGTATTTTCTGCTATTATAGGTATGAAAAAAGGTCATATTTTTAAAAAGCTCATAATTCTGTACTGAATGCATAAGTTTGTACATCTAGTACAACGCATAGCAGCTCATAGGTATTAGACTTTATATTAATTTCCACTGCACTTGAAAAACCAAGGGGATTCATTGGTTGGATGCAATCCAACAAAATCATAAAAATTAATGAGTGTTCAAATAGTAGCCATATTTAGGCAATATTTTTCAGGACAGTAAAAGATAGGATTCATCCTCCTTAATTTTAGTCAGTTTAAATTAGATGTCCAGGTCCAGCTTCAAGTCTTCCCCAAACCTT
Source organism: Picathartes gymnocephalus (assembly GCA_013390045.1). Taxonomy (NCBI): domain Eukaryota; kingdom Metazoa; phylum Chordata; class Aves; order Passeriformes; family Picathartidae; genus Picathartes; species Picathartes gymnocephalus. The sequence continues at coordinate 56,821 of WEKY01004814.1, read as the reverse complement.
CTAGGTTTTCTGTAGGAAGTGTTTAAAGAGAGTTATTTCCAACTGAATTGGAATAGAAGACTATAAATTTGCAGATGATGTGGAAAGATGACAAGGCAATTATTACTCATTATTTTTCCCAAGAGAAGGACTATGGAACACATAGCTAAGTCAACATCCTGTCTTAAAAATGAACATGATGTGTAATTAAATCATCTAATAAGCCACAGGATGCAGTAAAATAATAAAAAAAAAATTAAAAAAATGTAGAGAAGTTCAAGAATAGGTCCTTTGCTGGGTTATTGCATGTACTTATTTGACTGTGATGCTTGCCTTGGGAAACCCCTGTGCTTCTCAATGAGATGGGGAGGATACATTGGGGACAAATATTTCCAGCTGCTGGCTAAGCATCAGAAACAGGATATTATTCTGAAGTGATTTTTGCCCTGATCAGTTTTGGGGTTTTATGTTCCTTTGTCTCCTTAGGTCTAAAGGGCATCACTGAAATAACACTGCAGTAATACTGAGTAATCTTGGCACTGTCAAAATTTTTGTAAGCATTATGTTGCAAGAACAATTTATTCTAATATTTCTAAAGGCAGTTCTGAGTTTGATTTTCAAGGGGGCTCATGACAGCAAGAGCAAAAGCTGACTTCCTCAAACACAGTGACTCTGGACTTACGAAGTGAGCATATAGGGTGGGTTTTGATGCCAAGTTCCCGTCAAAGTCTCTCTATCACTCCTTCCTAGGCTGGACAGGAAAGAGAAAGTAAAATGAAAGGTTCATGGGTCAAGGTAAGGACAGGGAGAGGTCAGTGACCAGTCACTGTCATGGGCAAAAGAGACAAGACTTTGGGTAAAAAATTAATTTAATTTATTACCAATTAAATCAGAGTAGGATAATGAAAAATAAACCTAAATCTTAAAAAAGTTAAATCTTACCCCATCACTCCCTCCTTCTCGTACTTAAATTTACTCCTGATTCTTCACCTCAGACTGCCTCAGTGGCTCAGGTAGATGGGAAATGGGGGCTGCAGTCAGTTCATGACCCGGTGTCCTGCCCCACCGGCCCTCCATGGGCTGCAGGGCACAGCTGCCTCACCATGGTCTGCACCACGGGCTGCAAGGGAACCTCTGCTCTGCCTGGAGCACCTCCACCCCCTCCTTCGCTGACCTGGGTGTCTGCAGGGCTGTTGCTCTCATGTGTTTTCACTCCTTGCTCTTTCTGCAGCTGCTATGGCGCAGTAACATTTTTATCTCCTTCAATCTGTTACTCCCAGGGTGCTACCACCATCACTGAGGGACTCAGCCTTAGTCAGAGGCAGGTCTGTCTTGGAGCCAGTTGGCACTGCCTACGTGGGACATGGGGGAAGCTTCTGGCACCCTCTCAGAGAAACCACCCCTGTAGCCATCTGCTACCAAAACTCGGCCACACAAACCCAATACAGAGAAATATGTAATTCTGCATTGGGCATCTGATTGTAACCTCAGTTTGCCTGACTGAGAGATGACAATGTTTCCACTCAGAGTGTTGATTCTTGAGTAAGATATGGAGGTGAGTTGAGAAAAGAATTTACAAGAAGAGCCTTCAAGAGGGATATCTTCTGTGTGCAGTCCTTGGTTTTTCACCTTGGAATAGGAAGTGTTGAAGTGGAGCAAAGTCACCCACATCTTATTCTGGACATTCCAAGATATGGATTGAAGATTTTGGTTCTTTTTCTTTCTTGCTCCCAAATATTCACACAGAAATGGATGGGATAGTAGAATAACAGGATAAAAATCTGCTGAACTTTGACTACTACAGTTTGAGTAGTTCTCTTTTGTGACTGTCACCCTCTGGTTTAACCTACTGACAAAGTGTCTACCTTCAACCTTCACTTTCCTTCTGTGACATCTGGCCTTGAGTTACAGTCCTACCCTACTACTCGTATGATGGAAAAATCCAGAATGGTTTGATGATTTAGACTGTTAGAGGAAAATATGCCATATCCAGCAGCCCAGAGGAGGTGAGGACGCTGCAGCTGTGTGCCTGCAGCTCCTCCCAGTAGTGAGGCTGGAAATGTACTCCCAGGAGGCACAGACACAAGGAGCACCACACCTGTACATGCACGGCTGGTGACACAGGTCACAGACAGACACACAGAGCACTCACACAAACACAGGCAACAACGACAGCCTGACCCTGCTCCTCTCCCTGAGCAGAACCAGGAGGTCTCTGGTGAGAGCATACCTACCTATACAGGATGGATCTCTCCAATGGCTGGTCGGAGACATTCAGTCTGCCTCACAGATGGCCCCTGGATCCCAGTCTCCCATCCAGTCCCCCCTGGATGTATGAGACCCCCTATGCAGTTGCTGGCAAAGACCACATGACTCATCCCCCCCACCCCCCACACACACCCTGAGCCGGCTAGTTCTCCTCTGGGCCCACAGTCACCACCACAAATGGTGTCACCCTTAGACACACACGTACACAAGTGGGTCTCACTCCTAGAGACCCCACCAACTCTGGAAGCTGGTGAGACTCCACTGGTCCCACTTTAACCTGCTCACCCTTACAGGCAGACAGACAGACAGACACCTGGCTCACACTCCATGTACTCGCAGGTATCTCTGGTCATGCCCACCCGCTCACCAGCACACTCACGCTCACTGTTCACTACGGACATTGGACCCCCTGCAATCCAAGGTCGCCTCTGGTTGCTGCACTCAGACCCCATAACACACCTGTACACAGAAAGCAGAGAGCCTGCACCCAGGAAAGGAGAAAGGAGTTTAGTTAGGGAATAAACCGGACGGTATTTATCAGGCAAAAGGCATAGACAGACAAGTGTGCCGACCAGCTCCCTATTTACATTTATCCAGCCCTTTTCATCGCCTATCCCTCTATTTTCCCACATTTGTTCCTTCCTCAGATCACCTAAATGCCTTCTTTCTCCACCTTTGTTTTCTGCCCTAAGCATCTCATAAGAAATCCTGGACAATCCCAGATTGATTTTTCCCTGCTCCCCATAAGCCCCACCCCTTGGCAGCACCTCCCCCGAGGCAGAAGGATGATATGAAGGGTTCCTCCTCATGACCCATCCCATGGATTCCATGTCTGGGCACCTGGGTTGGTGGCTCTGCTGGGTCTGCCTTGGGAGGGGTCTGGATAGGACGTCCATGCCTTGGGAGTCCTTCACTCATGATCCCTGCCTTCTATTGTCTCTCTGTTCCTTTGTGGGAACTTTTATCACTTAATGTAACTTGTAATGCTTTTCTGTGCAGCAGGAAGCAGTGGAAAGACTTGGATTTCTACCTCTCTGCATTGCAGCTAGGGAAGTTGGAGCTCCAGATGTGCAGTTGCCTAGCTGGTCTGTTCTCCAGCTGCCCTGTTCTAGTTTCCCCTCATACAATCATTACACAGACTCTTGGTACCACAGGCCATGCTTTGTGTGCATAGTCGTACAGGACCAAGACATGTTTTCTAGGAATACAGTTATGAAGAACATCAACACCAGAATATGTGAACATCTCAGAATAGAAATAGAAATTTTTGCTCCAGGCCCCCAGCAGAGTGCTATTCATCCAAACATCTGCTCTTTTCCTGAAATATAGATAAGGAGATTGGTAACTTGATTTACTACTTTTAGAAAAATATTCAAACTTTATTCTTCTTAGGAGCATCATGGTCGGTTTAGAGTTCTTGGAATCTGGACGTGTAGGATTTCTTAAATTGCTGCACAGAAGAGGATTAGTGAGCTGGCTAAGGTTGCAAAGGGAATCCTTTGCTGTCACATTTTCACGGAGGCAGCTTTGCAGAAGTGAAAATTCCAGTTACCTCTTGGCAAAGTTCGGTCTGGCCAATGCCACACCACATTTCTAGCAGACTGCTTGAGGCCTACATCTGACCAGCTGCCAGTGGGCTGGGAGGACAAGTGACTTATTCAAGTGTTCAGGGGATGTGTGTAGTACGGGAAAAAGAGTGAGCAGCCCTGCTAGTTCAGATGCATTTGTCCTCAGAATAAGAACAAAATCAGGACACGTTCTTGCTGTGGAGGCTTGAATAGAGTCTTTCTCTTTACAGTGGCTGAAAGACAAATTCAGCCTAAAAATAAGAGTATGATGAAGGAAACTCTAATAGTATAGAAAATTAACCATTGCTATAATTTCTCAAGGGCAGCAGTGCCCTTCCTTGAGCGAATTTTAGCTCAAGATCTATTCAGGCATACATTCCAGTGCAAGAAAGGCTTTTGAGCTTGAAATAACACATAGAAAGACAATCTTGTAGTGCCATAATGCACAAGGTTGGACTAGAGGCTTTTTTTGTCCTTCAGGTCTGTGAGTTTCATGTAGTTCCTGTCTGCAAGAAAGAGAAGCCTTGTTAGTACATGCTAAAAGTGTAGTGTTTTTAAAATGAGCATGTGTGTAAATGGGTGACTGTGATGGGAAATGGGGAGACTGGTTATAGCGTGATAAAACAGCAGCTGGTGGTTTCTGTGCTAGGACATTAAGACACATTAAAAATACACCTTTCTCCATTATTAAAGGTAAACCCACACAATTTTCATAAAGAGGAAGCTAATGCAATGACCAAATGCTGAGTGAAAGAGAGAAACACAATAGAAGAGAGGTCAACAGACCAGAAGGGGATTTAGGATAGTGAAAAGCAGTAGAAAGGAAGGAGAAGTGATTGTGTTTGCCAAAGATGCTGCTGTGATACCTGTGTGTGCTGAGTCCCATTCAATGAGAAGAACTGGATCACCATTCTTTGAAATGTCTTTCTTTCTTTTTTTTGTGCTTCAGAGCATCACTTAAGATTCACATGTCTGGTACATCACACGTACCCACTTGAATGCCTTTCTCCATGAGAAAAATTGTATCTTTCATCAAGGTAATGTATTTTTTTTTAACTGTCAGAATCATTCGAATGAAATGCATGAAGAAATCAATAGCAGAATTGTATTAAAGAAAAGCCACAGCTTTGCTCACAGTTAAAGGTTTCAAGTTCAATAATGTTGGACTTTAAAGAGAAGGAAAGAAATTTCCTTCGTTTTTACTATAATGCACTTAATGCACCATACAGAGAAGAATAAAAGCGCTGTCCAATAGACCCTTTGTGTTTTCCTCAACCTTTGCTATCAGCCTCCTTCTCCATTTCTTTTTAATTCTCGTTCATTTTCAAAAAAGACCCCTCCGCTGCAAACAAATTTAATTCTTTCCAGTGGCACTGCACCAGATATCACTGCATCCTGTCACAAACCATATCTGTGATGTTTAGAGAACTATCTTTTATTTTGAAATATTGGTAGAAACTATATTCCTGGTTCTGTTCATTCCAAGGTAAGAAAGAAAAAAGAAAGATAAAAGACTGGGCTACCGCCACAATGAGTACTTTTTTTTTTCAAACAAACCTGTTCTCAGTATGTTTATACATAGTGAAGAGAAGAACCAGATAAGCAAAATGTAATTTCCTTTTGTCACAAATAAGACTATTTATTGAGGGTTATTTTCTTTGGCAGTCCTTTTATGTCAGAAATGTAGGACTGTCCCAAAACAGCTGGCTCTGTTTGGAACTCTTCTCAACTACCTAGCTGCAATTCCTGGCTATCCCTTAGAGATTGCTGTCCTCAGTGTTTGTCTCTTTGGTGTCTCTAAGTTGTCTTCTTCCATTAAAATGTACTTCAGGCAGTCATTTATCACAACCTCCCTTTGAAATGAGCTCGCTTTTTTCCCTTGCAGTCTTTGAATATTCCTCCCACTGACAGCTACTCTTTCTTTACATTCTTTTTACATTACTTTGCGTGGGTTTTCCTGCCAGCTACCTCTTACAAGACAGTTTTGCTTTCTGATTTTAATAGCATTTCTAATAAACACTGTTTACTTTTCTAAAGTAAACAGTTTTCTGGTGAGGGAGAAAGGATTTCTGCCATGGAGCAGACAATTGCCTGTATCCTTACAAATCCTTAAACTGGGCTTTAGGTTCTCGTGGTCTGACCATCTCTGTGTTAATAAATTGCATAGTGACTCAACACTTCCCTGCCCCACTCTAAAATTTCCACCAGGAACAAACTCTGATCTGGTTTCCACCTGAAAATCAGACTCTCTGGGAATGCTTATGAAAACATGAATGAGATTAAAGACCTGATGTCCAGGGAGACCACAGTCAGTAGCAATGACTAACAATACAGCCTTGTCTTCACTTGCTCCCACATCCATGGTATTGTTTTGGGCTGTTCAGTCCCCACACCAGAGAGCAGTTTCTGTTTGATATTATGGGCTCTGAGTCCATCAGTAGTTTTTCCACCTCCTGCAATAATGCAAACAGCAATGGTAAGGTACCTCTTGGCTCATTTTTCAAAGACCCAATCAAAATGCCCCTCCTTTAGGGAGAGGGGGAAAAAATAATGCTCACAAACCCTTATTTGCCTCCTCACATGCACAATAGTAGTGCTGTTAGCCAGATTGTACCACCTTCTTCTGTCTTCATGGACTTAGAGACTGGATAGAGACATGATCTCTGCTTCAGATTCCCAAACTGGTGAAAAAGGGAGCAGCTGTGCTGGCTGAAAGGCTGCTGGAAGGTTTGCCTATAGTAGAATTATGAAAATCGAGAGGATGTTTACTTTTAATTTAGTATTAAGTCTAAGGCATTTCCTAGAGAGCAGGCAAAAAGAAAAAGGTGTGAATAATAAAAAATTAATAAATTAATTAATCTGACTTACATATATCTGATCCTAGTTGAATTGGAGGCGATATCAAAAGCATAACTTAATTTGTAGTTTGGAGTTCTGCGGTGCCTATCCCTCCCCCTTCACCTGTAAAAAGCCTCTGTGATCTCCTGTGTGTAACAGCATCCAAGTGCTGAAGTGCAGGGTGAACTGGAATCTGGGAGAGCAGATGGATGACTGACAGTGCTTTGAAGCACACTTGTAAGGCAATGATGAAAATGTCAGGGATTACCTAGTATTAGCTGGTTCGAACAGTTTAAAATGGACTAGGTCACCTCCTCTTGCAAAGCAACAGTTTCTCAGTATTGGCCAAGTAGTGAATTTACTACTCATGTTCTGACAGGTCAGACTGTCTAACTTTTTTTATTTCAAGGTAAGGGCAGGTTTTACATCCTAGCTTTGCACCCAGAAACACTTATTCCCTGTCTCTTCTGTGCCAGCACACTGTACTCTCACTGCAGTCACTTAAGTCAGTGGAGGTGAAAGGAACAGGAAGGCCAAGGTCTGCAGGGAGAGTGAGTCAAAGCACAGCCTTTACTTGCAAGGCAGGATGTGATGGGATGAAGTTTAAGGCTGCTGCTGAAGTTGGATCTGACAAGGAGCACACTGATCTGGTGGAAGGTGTCCCTGACCATGCCAGGGGGGTTGAAACTGGATGATCTTTCAGGTCCTTTCCAACACAATCAGTTTTGTGATTCTATGAAACACTGAAAGGGTCTATGGCAACGGTTTGTGGAAAGATTAAAGATCAGGAAGACACCTGCAGCAGGGTAGTGTCTGCCAGAAACCTTTGTTGGTATTGCTCTTCTGTGTGCCCAAGAGCATCCTGATCATATTTCATCCAAGGATGAAGGCATGGGCAGGATAACTCTGTATGATCATTCTTGTGGAGAGATTAATGATGAAGACCTGGTACAGGCAAGTCCATTTGCTTTAAATAAACTCTTGTACTTAACTGGTGGCTTGGCAGTTTCCCTTGTTTTTCCTGGGTAATGCTGTAATAAGATAGTGTGGACAAATCCTGTGACTATTTCCCTAGTTACTGTTGTCTTGGCAGAGTGCTTAATGCACATTCATGACCATAGCATTCAAAAACATCTCCCAGCTTCACAACATCAGCCTCTTGTGTGTGTTGAGGGATTGAAAATTACCATGGGTTTCCAGCCTCAGTGTCTTACACAGGTGAGTTTGTCCACTGGTGTAGCACCGCGCCAGCCATCCCCAGATTCCTGCAGTGGGGTTTACCAAGGAGCCAGCAGGCTGTTTGCTGCTGGTTTGCATGGTGCCTTGTGTGAAAGACTGTTTACACCTGCCCTGAGCACTACCTGTCCCAAAGGAAGACAGTAAGTGTTAATGAGTGGGAAAAGGGTGCACCCGTGGATTATCAGAAGGGTCCAAACTCACTGTCATCTCAGCCTTTCAGGGAGCAGCCATATATTAAAATACTGTCTATTTGTAAGACTTCCCTAATCTGTCAGAACCTCTATGTTTAAAAAACGTGGGATATGAGACAATAGATAGTTTCAGAAAGCATCTGCTGTAAACAAAAATGTGCACGTGGCTGTGACTGCATATAATGGATACACACGATGTATGAGAGCACTGCAAAACCAGTTATATTTTGTGTGCAGATACAGATATATATGGAGAGCACTTTTATAGTCTGCATGTGTGTGCACACACATTAAATACACAACATGAGATCTCTTTTGGTGCTCAATACTCTCTGATCTTCCGTAGCTTTTTCACTCAGAAATGGTGCCAAGAATGACTGAATTTGTGGTTAAAAACTGTGTGCCTGGGCAGTGGTGTTGTGCCAGGTGCTCTTACTGCCTTGATGTGCCAACACGCCTCGTGAACAGGAACTGGAATTTCTCTATGTGGACAAACATTTTTTACTAGTTACAGTACTCTTCCCTAAAAAAATACTGTTTTTCAGAGTGTAAGTAGTTGTAGACATCCTGTCTCTACTCAGACATACCTATACAAGTATACAACATTCTCCATGTTTTATGGGTATTAAATTACTGTGGAATTAGAACTTCTTGAATTTGAAATCTATTTGAGTAATTGTTCATGGTATGTGGTCTATGCCATTCTCTTTTTTCTTTCTTTTTTTTTTTCCTTCCGTTGGCTTGGATGCAAAATTTTCCAGTATCTGCATCATTTTGCTAGAGTTTAGTTGTGCCTCAAGGGAATGCATAACCATTGACACCAATTCTTTAAAAAAGTTTCAAATACAGTGAAAAATAGAAAGAAATAATGAAAGCACTTGAAGATGTGAGTAAGATGAGACTGTGTAGCAAGCTGTATGTTGGAATTTTGAAACACTTCTTTGTACTAAGTTCCTGACAGTGGTCTGTGTGTACACTGAATTTTGTAGGGAGCTACCTGACTGTCAGAAATAGCTGTAAAAAAACCAAACTGCAGTATTTCACTAAATAATTCAGTTATTTTTATGTACAAACTCTTTCCTTCTAGCACTGAAGGAGGGGTTTTCAGGCTTCTTTGCTTTTATAAGCTCTCCAGATGTTTTTCAGTGAGATTACTACATAATAAAATGTACAAGAACAGGTTATTTTTTCATCTTAATTGCAATTCACAAAGGACTTTTGCAGTCAGACCATCCCAGTATACAAACTCTGACTCACTGAAGTAAGCATCAAGAACCAAAGCCCTTTTGGACCTAGAGATGATCCTCAGGAGTACCATCTGCCTTTAGCAAGAGCTTAACCCTTTCAGCTTTTTGGTGTGAGCTGTGCCCGTTCTGAAAGAGAAACAGAAAGGAAGTTCAGATTGTTCTGAAATTCCAGGTTTGGCACCACCAAAACTCAAAGATAACCTTTTCTTTCCCCCTGAAATCCATATGAGATTAAGAGGAATGCCTGAAATGTGAATCTCTGCTCAGGCCAGGTAATGTTAAAAAATGTACAATGAAGTAAAATATATAAACACAGCATGAGCTGAGATTTGTTGGTTTACTTGTAAAACTAATACAGGTTTCAAAGTTTCTGTGTTAGACAAAGAGCCCCAAATGGGACTTATGGTAGCCACTATAGCTCATTTTCCACTTCAGCTTTTCAAAAGTTGATGTCAAAAGACTGAACGATGAAAATGAATTAATTGCATTTTTACTGTAGCTATGAAAAGAGAGAGAAATTGTCTCAGAATTAGTAGCCTTAAATTTGCTGCATTTGAGTCATTCCAATCTGCTGTATGTGAATTTTTGTGGAGACTTCTTAATTTAGTGACTGAGCCAATTCAAATTTTAGTAGTACAGAGGCTGCTTTCATAATGCAGCATCCAGGTGTCTCTGGCAAAGTCCATGCACTAGCAGTTCAATTCTACTCTTCTATCATACATGTCCTACAAAGCATTTTAAAGTAAATAAATAATTTAAAAATCTTTCTGTTCAATACTGCAAAACCAATTTGTGCCCTTTATGGTCTGACAGCTTAATTTTTATTTCTTGAAGAAAGAAAAATCATTCAATTCCAAAACCCAATTTGGAGTTATACAATTTGTTAAAAAGCCTCAGAAATTAGCAAGCAGCTTTTAGAAATGTTTAACTTAAAAACAGCCAGGAAGGTTTGGGTTTTTTTTACATTTGTTTAAAAAAATTATATTCCCTCAAAATGAGACCTTTGTGCCAAGTTTTATTCTGGAGCACAGCTTTACAGCTGAGTTAAAACCCCCTATAATAGGAGAAAAGTGACAGACCCTTAGCTATAGTAGCATGAACAGCACTGCTATAATTCCTGGGTGAACTTTGTCCCTGGATGTGTGTTTTTGGAGTGTGCCGGGGTGACATTCAGCCTCTACATTCATTTTTATGATAATTCAGAGTAAATTGTGGTGCAATAAACTCTTCAAGCCTGTCTTTCTTGTGAAAGCCATGAATCAATCAGCTGCAGGCTTTTTTGGGTCTTTTCAATGTATAGTGATCATTTAGATTTGACATGCATTGTGAGACCTTGGCTTAGCTCCTCTCTATGGTCTGTCATTAATTCCAGCCTTTACTGTTCTGAAGTACAGTGAAGGATGACTGAGAAATCATTGCCCCTCTTCAGCTCTGTTATTGCACAAAATAGCAGCGCAATAATTTTTTGTCAATGTTTTACTCTAAAAGCTTTCTACATCAGTTTTGAAAAGGAAGCAATAAAGCCCATTCAATGGTATGAATAAAAATCCTTTGAGGTTTAGGCGCAGGGCTGCTTTTCTTCAGCTGGTAATCAAATTGGAGCTAAAATGAAATTGAGTTTTCTTATGAAAATAGCCTTTGTTGCTGGGAAGGCTGGTAATTCATAAACAATAACCTGCTCTTTTGTGTGGATAATAATATATTCATGTTCTTTCAATAGGGTAAAAGCCAGACCTAGTGCATTATGGTACAGTAAAAATAGCAGAAGGAGCTTGCTGGAATAATCTTGAAGAAGAGATGTAGCATTCGGTGACTTAAGCTTTCAGCTCCCATCTGAAATTGTACTTTGCTTTTATTTGCGAGCCGGGTTTTAGTTGTTGATTTGTTGCCGCTATACAATATTTGGTTAATTGTGGAAGATCTCAAGCTGTGCTCATCACTGCTCCTGCGAAAGCTGCTGCCAGCTGCTAGAAACAGAGCCTGCTGCTACAGGATGTACACTATTCACAGGAGCAGCCTCTCAGCGCTGATTACCACTGAAGAGTTCCCCGCTCTCCATCGCAGTGCGCCCTGCGCGCAGCCGGACTGCGGAGCGCGGGGAGGCAGCCTGCCTGCCTGCCCTCTCCTCAGGGTAAGGGAAAGGCGTGCGCCGGGGCTGCCTGCGCCGCGGGAGGACTTGGCTGGGAATCCTCCCAGCGCTGCTGGGGAAACAGGCTCCCAGCCCCTGGGAGGACGGCGTGGGCTTAGTCACTTTAGAGCCGAGCGGGGACTGGAGGAGGACGTGAGGGGCAAAGAGTGAGGGTTTCCAAGTGCTCTGTGAGGTGCTCTTGGAAACGTTCCTTTGGGGTTCGCTGGTTTTTTCCTAATTAGCCGGGCGAGACTTTGGAGGTTTGATTCCGCACTGGTTCTTGTTGAACGGTACCTCGTTGTCACGTCTGTGTTTTGTGACTCGATGCTAAAGGTCTTGGTATGGATGGAGGTTGCTCCCCAGAAGGTTGTGTGAGCAAAGGCAAGAGGCTGGCAGAAAACTCTGGGAGCTTGTCCTGTCTGTAGAGACTCTTTTTCTTTGCCTCAGCTTGGGGGGAGTGGAGGGTAAACTTCATCCTGAGTACCTGAAATTACCTCCTTCCGGCTCCTCTCCATCAGTTTATGCTTTTAAATTGTTGATAACTTTGATAGTGTTGAGCTCTGAGTGGTGATAAATTTGCATGCAGACACAGACATGCAAAAATGCAGATTTGGAGTCTGTTTACGTGTAAGATGCAGACTTGATCAGCCTCAGCAACGCTGAGGTGAGAGATTGCTTAAAGATTTAGCTGAATTTTTACTAGCCTTTCTGCCTGGATGACAGGGCTCATACTAAACCCACTCGTCAGAGTGCCCAGGGAGATGCAGGGTGAGGCACGATAGCTGGACAAAACTGTGCCGTTACTTGTGGATTTCTGTGGCAGGAGGGACTGGAGGACTGAGCGTGTCTTGGTGGCAAAGCCAGAAGCAGCTTTGCAAAGGGCTTTCTTACAGTGGAAGGGCTTGTAACCCAGACTCTGAGAGCCACACGCTTTTCAACTGAAATAAGGAATAGATTAATACCAGATGTATTGTTCTCCTTATAAACTTACCCAAGGCTTTAGAAAAGTTTAACCCCCCTTCCCCCACCACCAAACCAACGTATCCAAGGCAGATAAAAGTAAATGAGAACGTAAAGTGCAAAGTCTTACAAGGGGGATTATTTTCAAAGTAATATTGACGTTAGATCTGTACCATATGCAAGGCTGTCTTGAAGTAGTTGCAGAGGTTTTTATTCATTTTTAACAGTGAAATTACATGCTTAACAAAAGGAACTTTTAAAGGCACAGTGGTAACTGACAGTCAAAGCAATATATGTCATTATCCAATTAGTACACACAAACGTGTTTTTATTATTCACTTAACATACCTCTGTGTTTGGCTCCCAGAAATACAGTGTTTTATTTCTCAAAGTGTTTTAAGACTGGTATATGTTTTACTGCTGCATTTGGAATAATATTTGTGCACAATATAAGTATTTATATTGTTGTTGCTCATTGGGTTAACTCTATCTAGAGAAAAATCTTTAAAATCAAAAATTGTGGGTAAATGCTGGTTAGACAAAATTTAGCATGCACTCAATTCCAGTTTTCTTCAGAATGGGAAAATTTGCTCTATATTACATTTAAAGTTGAATTGAGATAAATAATATTGCTTGTGTTTAAAAGAATGATAATATAACTAAATTTTCAAGTGCATTTGAATGGAATGTATGTTAGCATATAAAAGAGCATCTGTTGGTACTTACTAATATGAGAACAGAGAGTCTATTCAACAGAACCAACCTTTTTGTTTTGGTGAAAAATAAACTATCTAGCAATGTGGTTTTGGCATTTTTTTCATTGGGAAACTAGTCAACGGACACGTGGTAGGGATATTAGCTTTTTAATTACAAGTTCTGGTACATTGCTTTATCAGAGTTCTTTAGGAGGAAACGTTTCAGTTGTAGTTGGACAGTGCTGTTGTCCTAGTACCAAATACATACAATAGGTATAACAAGTTTGCCAAGGAATCCACTTTGTCTACAGCTTTAGAAAGAATTTTCCTTCTCTTGCTGTATTTGAATAAGATTTAGTGAATATGTTTGAAGTGGAGTACGTTTCTTAATGTTTCTGGTGCTGGATTCACCTTTGTCATGGAAATGCATGCTTTGTTCTGGGTTTCATGCAGAAAGGATGCTTCGTTTAGGTATGAGGTGCTCTAATGAAGCTCTGGTATGTGCACAGACATCCATGAAAACAAACGATATCTTTAAATTTCACTATCATTAGACATTTCCCACACTGATAGCACCAGAGTGGGACAGGTGTACTCTAGAGAAAGTACAAGCTTCCCATGAGAGAACTGCTAATGTATCTCATGCCCAAGTATTATTCTGTTATTTAGCAGTGTTATGAATTAGGAATAATTACCTAACAGTGAAACACTGTAAGACCTCCAAACTAATTTCATGGTGCCTATTTTAGACTATAATATAAATAAATATTATGTTTATCAATGTTAATTTTAGGTACTGCTGTAACTCACAAAAGCAGATATTTTCAATTGCAATTAGCATTTCTAAGTTTATAAAGGAACACATTTGCAGTCTATGCAGACATAAGTTACAGGATATTTATTACAACACACAAAGTTGTCCCCTGTTGACATAGTTGGTTGGATGATGCTCTCTACATTTGCCTTGAAATTTTAAGTTTCTGCTGATGCTAGAACCTAAATTTTCTTACTGAGTATGGTTTCCCCCTACAGATACAAGGCAAATTATAGTAATTATTTTGTAATAAAAAGCAAGTTCCAACCATTGCAGACAATAGCGTAATTGAAGGCCATCAAACCCCGTAGTAAAATAAAAATCAATATATTCAGGTTTGGTACATCTTACCTAATGAATGCATCCTACCACTGGGAAAAAAAGCCCTTTTACATAGGAAGGGAAATTAAGTTGATTAAGTATAAATGTATTTTTACACATTCAGTGTCTCTGTACTAACTGTATTTAAATTTTTCAGCCTTGTTTTTCATGTAGTTTGTGGTCACCTTGGCTAGATTTGCATGTGGTTGTTTTTTAAAAAAGAATATTCAGTAAAGGCATATCTGGATAATTTATTCAAATTAGAAATCTGGTGCAAGAATAGCTCTGACACCAGGCTTATCTGATAGGCTTTAAAATGTGTGAAAAATAATACTTCAGATGAAAAATATGTGAACAGACTTTTATCAACAATTATGGTAATGAAGGTCACAAAGTGCAACCCATATTGTGTGGATGGATGTCTGTAGAGTGCTGTTTCATAGACCTTCCTGCTTTTACTTTTCTGATTGTTATGTTTGCTTAAACTATGTAGATTTTAGTAAAATGCTGTATTCTTTATGTAAATTGCAGACATGAAAGTTGAGAGCAGCCTGAAGTTTCAATACTTTCGTCTGTCTACTTCAATCTTTGAAAACTGAGAGGTTGTTTATGGGTGTCTTTTTATTTTCAAGTTAGATGTAAGGTTAGCAGACTTCAGTGTTTATTGTAATCTCAGCTCTCAATATACTCTGCCTTATCAGTGTACTTGAAACTACATGGTGCATATAAAATGAAAAGCTTCGAGTATTTTTATTAAGACATCCAGGAAGAGCTCTGTAAACAAGGCTTTGCCTTCTAGTGCTCGGGCTTTGCATTGTCACCTGTTGTAAACACACTCTTATTTCCTCGTTATGAAAAGTGGCCAGAAAAAAAGAGCAGATCTCTAATGTCTGTGGTGCCTTCCTAATGTAGCTATTTGGATACCAATGTTTTGCTTTGAAATAGGAATTTTCTGCTTTATAAGGAGAGCTGGTTCCTCAACTTTTCTCAGTGTGATGGCCTGAGGGTAATGTTATTTTACAGTGTAATTCAGCTCATTTTATCCAAACTGTTCCTAATGATGGTTGGAGCAGCATCATCCTGCTTTAAGGCTCTCAAATACAGTACACATAAGTCAATAAATGTAAAATATTTTGCTGGCATTTGGGCTACTTAAGGGGCTTCAGCAGTTCAAAGAAAGGAGGGATTCCACTTTAATAGCTTTAATAGTGGTTCAAAATGGGCTGGAAATAAGCAGAGGAAAATAAACTAAACAGTGAGCTGAAGCAAAATTGCTCCAATTTTCTGTTACAAATGGGAAACCAGGATCCTGACTCTCCACTGTCTAGTACTTTGCTGTTTCTCTGGTGATTTCAGAAAGTAGGTAAATACTGGAGGCTGGCATGGCAGCTGGCTTATAGTTCAAAGACCTGGGCATCCTCCAGGTTAGGTTATGGAATTGGAGGAGGAGGAAATGGTGACTGGGCACAAGTTTCTGGGATCACAGGCTACCCCGCCATAATAGTGGTATAAATGTACAAAAAGCACCCGCTGCAACCGTAGGGAGTTTTAAGTCACTCTGCACAGCTGTGAAGAATCAGATGTTTAAGGAAGTAAATTCTTGATGAAATGATCTCTCAGAATACTTCTAGTATCATCTCTGGTGCCACCGGCCAGAGAGAATACATGCTGCAAAATCAGACCAACCCATATTGGGTAAATTGAGTATGTACATAGAGGAGGAAATATAAACTGGCATATAAACAGTTCTTAGGAATCTGGAGAAGACTACCACAAAACAGTAAATTTTTTTTTTTAAATTTACACGTGCCTTTGTGATGACTGTATTTTTTTCTTTATCTATACATGGATTTTTTTTCACTGGTTTTCTTACCTCTCTAAAAAAATAATTTAATCATCTCTTAATTTTAGCTTAACATTGCTCAAAGCACTGGTCCTAATTTCCCCAAAGCATTCCATCACTTAAATATCTGTAACTAATTTGAAATCAGATGTGAAAGTGATGGGAAACACTGGGAAATCAGGTGTGCACTCAGAGTAAAATGCTAGCTTTGCAAAAGTTTTTCAGGTCTCTTTTTTTGTCAAATGTAAAAGCATTGAAGTTGAACAGCCTTTCTCTTTTGCTTCTTAAACCATCTATGTTTGCTAGTGTTAAGGCAATCTATAAAAAATTATGTTCCCACTGCCACACTGAAGCCAAAGAGATTATCAGCCATTTCAGAATAACTGGAGCAAGAAGTGATTGGTGTGACCACTACACAGTACCATGGAAAAAGGAAAAATTTAAGGGTACTCATTATTATAACTGTTATGGGTACTCATTTCATGGTCTAGGCTTGTAGCACATCTGAAGCATTAAACAGCCATCCTTAGACACTTACACAGACTTTTCCCAAGCACGGCTTACACTGAAGAAAGTGCACAGTTTATACTTCTACCAATCAGCAAAGATACAAAACTCAGAGAGTGTTACAAAAATGTCATTACAGTCTCCCTAGGAAATGGAACATCCAGCTGCAAAGCATTTATAAAGTACATCAAATACTTCATATCTCATAGCAGCTAGCAAAATGTGTCTTGATTTTTCTGTTTGAGAGCTTACCTCCAGTGTCTCTTTGGAGCTGGTCTTAATCTTTCATCAAGGTCTTTCATGGAAGTTTTTAACCATATTGGAATTGTGAAAATGTTGCATTTAAACCATATTGGAAATGTGGCATTATGTTGCTTTAACTGACAATTCTTTACCAAATCAATGCAAACATGCCCATAAATATTAAAGGATAAAATGACATTGGACTTTACAGTTGTTTCATTAGGCTGAGTTGCAAATATGTAAGATGAATAATGGACTACTGATTAACACTTGACTTCATAAACTCACATAACTGTACTGAAATCATTAAAATAATTTGTCAGTTCATAAGATTTACTGTAATAAGTTTTTAAAGCAAATTGGATAGTTTCAATAGGTCTCCAAACCAGAATAGCATTTTAAGAGACTCTACTGCTTGTTAATTTAATAAAGCATTTCAGCGCTTAAAATCAGGTAATACTCTGGTTAGTGTAACAGAATAAGAAGGTAGGATTGAGTTACTCATGTTTGAGATGTGCATCAGAGACTTTGACATTGATGGCCAGCATCCTCGTCAGTCTTGAAGCTGGAGTATAAAAGTACTCTGTTGAATGGATATAGAAAAAGGTCCAGTTGATACAGATCTCTAATCTAGTGGGAACCTTGCCATTTAAGGTTCAATTCTGGGTGACCAATTTTTGTCTTCTATTGACATTGAAAGCACATTTTGCTGAAGATGCTTCCTCAATGTCTCGACACTAATCTAATCCAGCAGACCAGAATTTTTGTGGTACTAAGTAGATAAACATTCAACTTTGGATGTGTCTGAATTTTTATCCTCCTGAAAAACTGTTTAGGACTTAACTTTCTGATGTCAACCCACTCCAGAATAACACCAGTACATCATCTTATGGAAATTCTGTCCAGTTAGATATTTGTACTTCAAGTTTGTACCTCACTTTGTGCAAGTAGGGGAAAGAGGGCATTGATCCTCTTTCAGTATTCCTCTCAACATTGAACGACAGCTTAGAAAAATGAACGTTTAGTTATTTATAAAGATAAGACCAAAGTCTTTAATATAATAAGGGAGCTCATTTTTTGGAACACTGAATTCCTGTTGTCCCTAGAGATCAAGTGTTTTGTGTGTAAATGCTGCCTTGGATGGCAGCACAGCAAAAGGAAAAAGCCCTGTTCAAAGAAGCAAAGAGTCTTTAAGCTGCAAGAGTCCATGTTTTCAAAATAATGGCTTGCCTGAAAGTAGGGTGTAGCTGTGTGCAGAGGACCTCAACCAAAGGACACGCATGGTGATGAAAGGCTGTTGACAGTCCCATCCAAAAGCCCCTGTGGAAACTGGCAAAGCTATACACTCTGTGAACTTTTGCAAACTTCCTGTCATGTTTTCGGGGATATGTCTTATCATGGGCATTACACACATTCTGTGGATGTGCTGTGTGTTTTTAAAGGCTGTCTCCACCTGGTCAGATGTGCTCAAGCAGAGCATTCTTTGTTATGTTATTCATCATATGAAGAAGATGTGGTGGGTAGTGCAGGCTTGAGCAGGTAGTCAGTAACATCACTGCATGGATTTGTGGCATAGATCCAGCACTGAAAGGGATAAGGGACTTTCAAAATACCACCAACTAGAACATGAGAGACTGTTTGGGCTTTATAACCCAGAAGGAGGATGTGCCAGCTCTGTGATCGAATAATTGTATTCATTTTCCATGTAGCTGGGAGAAGGTGGCTGTTCCTGCGTGAAACTGACACAGTATCAAATCCTCTGGAGACAACATTAGACTTGTTTGGAAAGGTGGATCCAACTGTATCTTTAGTGTTATAAGAATACGTGTGAATCTAAAACCTATGAGCTCTTTTCCTTTTTCAACTTCAGAAAGTCACAAGTGATTATTTTCCTGGGTAATATTGACAAACAGAAATGTTTTGAGACTAGCTGTTCCTAAGGGATAGCCCATGGCACAATCATAGGTGGCAATAATTTACAGCTGCACTCATTCCAGACTGGATATGACATAGAAACCTAAAGATAGAAGGATATTTGTTCAGTTACTAAGCTCTAGCAGCAGTCACATGCTGTAGTGATTCTGTTATCTGACAAGTGCATTTCTGTTCTGAATGTCCAAGGGACATTATGCTTCCCATGATTTTCATTCTGCAAGAGAGTGAAATATCTACTAGCTTTATACAACGATGCTTCTCTCAGTAGATGATGGGCTAAAGTCTTATGCTCCATTGAAGCTGATTGTCAAAAGCAGCAATGAGGGCTTGCCAGTTCTCTTTGGTAGCTTGCCATGTGGATGCTGACCTTGTGCATTGGTGGCATCGCATCATCTGAGCACAGGACACCCTGGCTGCACAGGAATTAGCACTCCCTGGGAGGCTGGTGCAAACATAGCGTTGCAGAACACTACGGTGGGCTCCTCTCCTCACTGGCACCCTCCTCACTCAGGGCTTTCCTTGTTTTAGTCTGAGCTGGATCCTTAAATGAAGAGAAGAAAACGCTGTCAGGGCGTACCTCATTTTAATATTGAGGAAGAAGAGGGGAAAGCAACGAGTGTCTCTGTTTTCTGCCTGACTTCCACTGTGAGGAAAGGGAAAGCCAACAAGCATACATGACTTGGTCGAAAAGGAAGGGCTCTTTTTACCTCTCTTAATTAGGACAATTTTCTCCTTTTTCCTTGCTCTCTCTTCTGTTGCCAGATTTGTTATCTGCTGGCAAGGAAGGGTTGGGATCCTTTAAGCTCCACAGATTATCTTTCTTTTGATCTTCTACCTTCTCTGCTTTCAGCAAAGAGACAAAACTCTGCATTGTTTTAATTTCCTTTAAATCCTGATTGGTCTTTCTAGGCCCTTAAGCTGTTGAAAACCTAGTGCCAGTTTGAATTCATGCTGTCATCTCTAACCTGCTAGGAAGATGCTGTGATTTGGGGCTCTGCAGTCACACTGGCAGAGCATCTCGAGCTTCTTTGATATATTTGTGGGCATGAGTTTCTGGAGTGCCTTCAGCTGTTCATTGATAGCAAGAAGAGAGCTTTTCCATGCTACTGACTCACACTCTGATGAAGGATGGAGCTCTGCAAAAGCTGGCTCCTGACTTGTACAGAGCTGTGAGTCTGTGAGGTACCAGGTGCAGGATGTTTTGCTTGCTGACCTGATAGAAAGGCCCTCATTTCATTGCAGTTACAGTTAAAGGGTGCCTGCTTTGGGGTCTTATTAAGATACTATTAGGGCTGAAGTTCAACGTAGTATTTTAAGTAAGCTCTAAGCATATTGTAGCAGAGGCATCTACTAGATCTGCTGGCACTCAGCAGTGAGTTCAGATAGGGAACGTGATCTTTGAATCAGCTCTCAATGAACAAAGCAACTGAATGGGTTATCTGTAGGAAGTTTGTAATGTGATGTCTATCAGAAACTGACTGATTGGGGAAAATCTCTAAGTCACTAGCCTTTAAAACTTTGTTTAATCATGTTTTTCAAAAAACATGTGTCTGAGCATCAGAAACATCTTTGGGTTTCTGTCAAGCTGCCCAGCAGACACATGACATGGCCCATAGAAGCAATGGGAAAATTATGTTTTCCCCATATGCTTATGTTTGCTTTTTAGTATTTTTAGTCCCCAAACACTGTGAAGAATTAAATACAGATGAGGATGAACTCACATCACTGAAGATGTTTCATGTTATGCCAGTAACTTCATTTTGCTTCATTGAGGAATAAAACTTACTCATCTCCCTGAATTGATTAATATGCATTTGTCAATAAAAAATGGTTTTTTTCCAATGACTGTGTATATTTCTGTAATCAAAAATACTTGACACAAACAGTTAAAGGGCATAAACATATGTATCTCCTCAGCTGCTTTTGACTGAGACTGGATGTTGTGCTGACCCTCCCTACTCAGGAGAAAAGTAGATTTGGCCAAATGACTTGCATCATCTTTATTCTGAGGATACCTTAACAAGGCGTAGCTATCTATTATTTTCCTCTGTACATTGAAGCTAAGTAGTATGGCTATGTTTTCACATGTATTGGTCTGAGGGGACTAACTTTCCAAGCATTTCTCAATGAAATATGCATGATGAAACCCAGCAGCAGTTAGAAACAAATACCTTTGGCTTGTGACTGAAGGTGTGTTACAAGTGACAATAGGAATATTGCTGAAATAGTCTGATTTTCATTGAGTCGGTGTAAGATTAAACAACATAAGCCACATGATCCAACAATGATAGTTCAATAATATAATTATTATTATAATAAAATTAATGATAGCCAATATATTACAATAATTAGTAATTACAATACACTAGTTGTAAAGATACTGCTTTGGGAAATATTGGTATCCCATACTATGTTGTAATTCTTAAACAAAGATAAAATTCACATTATCTGAAAGGTGACACTATAAAAAAATTGAGAAATACGGAAAACTCTCTTAGGTCTACCTTTATAAACTCCTCCATTTGATTACAGCAGGACCTATAGTTTAAAAATAAAAACTGACATGGAATTTCATTTCTTATGCCTGAGTGTTTCAGCAGATATTTTCTTGAATGTAATATGAACATAGCCTGAAAATGTATGTTGAGCAGTAAAATCTCAACAATTTCAAATCTTGAAAACTGGGACTAAAACTGGTGAATGTAAATTATCATAAATATTACAGTGAAATATGGTAGATGTTAACTGAAATATTTAAAATTACTATATTAAAATCGTGATTATATTCAAGACTTTTCATTTTATGAATTATGACCATGTCCTTATGTTCTTCATTTTATGTTTAACAGATCAAGTCTGAAAGTTGATGAATAGCTACTTGTGCATCCAGTACAGAACTTTTGTGCAACACTATGAATTAAAGTTTTAATAGCATTTACATAAGGATTTGGTAAAACCAGTACCAGTGTGCAACTGAGGCCATCCAGTCAGGTGGTGATGTGTGTGAGAAGACAGAGCTCTGCAGGTCCCTCTGCTGTCCCCAACTGCTTGTATCCAGGCAGGTACTGTATTTGTCTGTGGTTAGACAACTGATTTCAGGGCTCGTGAAGGGTGATATAGGATGGTTTCAGTAAGAAAAGGAACTTGAAACCCCTGTGTAGTGACAAGGATTGGGGTTTGATGCAGTGTATTTTAATGTAAAAGTGTTCCTCTGGTGTTAATCTCCATTAACTTCTGCTGCTTTTAGTTTTTCACAGCTTTCTATAGTGTTAGAAGAATGTTTCACTTACTTTCAGGTTGAAGCAAGGATCTATGGTATTGTCTGTTCTATTCCTTCATGAGGTGTGGAAAGTCCTCTCCACTCCCAAGTTTTCAAGCTTAACTTTTTAGAGGTGTCTATGAATTCACTTTTTACTTTCTGCTTTTTTCTCTGCTTCCCTGCTAGACTTCCCTGGTAGAGAGAGAATGATTGACTAGAATTCAGTTTTGGAGGTTTTTGATTGCACAGGAGTGGAATGTATGGAAAGACAGGAAAAAATAAAATGCAAGTAGTTTCATTCTGTTCCTGAGGCATCAAATATAAACCTAAAGGTGGAGGGTCATGCTGAGATGCCATCCTTGTTCCCAGAATTGGAAGAGCTTGGATACTATATTATTTAATACACTAAATTCTCTATGCTTTGAAGGCTTGACACAAGTCCCCCTGTGTGCACTTCCGTAACTTTTGAGTTGAATGTTTGCTGTTGAGGACTCTCTGAAAACCAGTCTGGTTATCAGGTCACTGTGCAGGTCCTCAGACAGATGGCAGGGGGATGGTACAATGGGAATCCAGGATGTGAGAGGGCCGGCACAGTAACTCTATGTAGCTACTTAAAAATTCCGTATGTGAGAGAGTGTTGGACTGATCTGTATGAGCATGAGGCCAACAGACCTATTTTTGAGACAGGCTAGGAGAGCCCATCAAACCAGGAATAAAATTCAACCTCATGGAGAACTACTAGAAAGGCAACTTGATATTGTAACACTTAAACCTTTATGGCTCATTTTTGTCCCATGCCCAGCTTCACAGTGGGAAAAACTAAGTTTGCAAGGATTGTTTAGATCTGTAGAGCTTAGTAGGGTCTTGTCTCCTTTCAGTTTCTGGTGTTTGTGTTTTCTGAGAGGAGTTCGTTTAGCAAGGCAGTGCTAAGGCTGGTCCAAGATAAGAAAACTTAGAAATCCTTCTGTAGCTGAAATGCTGTGACTTGTATTTGAGGACATGGCTGATATGGTGCTGTGCTCAGCCTCTCCTCATATAATAGGTAATTCAAGCCCTTCATCATCTTTCTGGCCCTTTTCTGTGCTCACCTGAGTAAGTCTATGTCATTCTTGCTCCAAGGAACCCAGCAGTGGACCCAGCACATCACATGCATCTCACCAGTGTGAGCTGGGGGAAGGATCCCCTTCCATTACCTACAGAAAACAGGCAGCCCCTTATGCAGTGCAGGATGTGAATATTGTCTTATTTCTAGAAAAAACAGTGATCCCAAACCACTGGTCCACGACCTCCCAGTGGCTCAATAATTTTCAGAAAGTAATGCTTTAAAAGCTCTTGTGCTCTATTGCTGCTCCAGGTGCATAGGCCATGCAAGCCTGTGTATAGACGCTTATTAGTGTTAGGTGGAAGTGTTGCAATGAAGTGAATGTAGTGAGTTTGTACTGGAAAATGTGCTAAGAGGAAACTTGGTTATCCTTCTCTGTGTGCAGGCCATGTCACTGTGTAGCAGTTGTATCTTCTGTGTTATCTCAGGCTCCTCTGTGTGATAGAAAAGCCAGTGATTTTGGTTTTTGCTTTCCTGTGCTGACTTTATATTATTGAAACTTCCAGGAAATTGATGGAGTTACATAGATATGTATCACAGTATAGCAGAATGCTCAGTTGGCCCCTCAAACCCCACTGAAAGCATCCTCCAAGACCTAGTGCTGTCAGCATCACAGAACTAAGGCCCTGTAGTCAGTCTACTTTAATTTCTTAAATTAAGACTAAGCACCTGTAATTAAATATAAGGATATCTCGAACAGAGGTACATCAAACCCAGTTTTGGATTCACCAGAACATACATAGCAGTCTAGCTGCAATAATGAGGGCAGATGTCTGGAAGAAAATGACCTCCAAGTAGATGTTCGTTAAGGCTATCCTGCTGGGAAACTGTGAAAAAAGTCCAGTATTGATATGGGAAACAGGTCTTGACTCTATCAACACTGTTTTGCCAGTTTTGCTGTTTTCTGGTGCAAAATTGGAATATGCAGCTACATAATTTACAGTCATATGTTGAAAAGTAATATTTTGAAAACGAGTCATCATTAGAATGTGTTTGAATCAGTTTCAACTTTGCTTCTCAAATATTACAGGCTTTTACATCTTGCTATAGATCTGAAGGTTTTTGAAAACCTTTATGTTTTATCAAAATAAAATGTACACAGCAGCCATGTACACAAAACAATGTTCTGAAGACACCAAGGAATAACCTACTGATACTCCTCAGTGTGTGTAAAATACGGAACAAGAGGTGATAGGACAGAAGCAAAGCACAGCATGGGTAGCTGCTGATTTCCTGGGAGTGTCCAATGGAGGACGTCCCCTTGGGAAAGAACAGAAGGGATGAGCATGTGATTTGGACTCAACAAGTTGTGGTTGACTTTTCACCACAGGCCTTTTGGAAGGTTAATTAGATATATGGCCATTTGGATGTATGTTGTGGATGTTGCTGTAGTTATGAGCAAGCAAGAAGACAGATCTTACCTCAGTAAACAAGTGAACTGCATGTAAGGGAAAGACAGGAAGAAACAGGAAAATGCAGTTGGAGTGCAGGAGAGATTAGGATACTGAATTTTACAGATAAGCAAAGATTTCAGCTCATATTTTGCTTGGTTGATGTCGGAAAGTTTGATGGTTTTTAAGAGAATGTCAGAGGTACTGAGAGACTAAAACCCTATTAGCTTGGAAAAGTGGGAAATACTTTGGGAAGAAGCAAGAGAATGGTGTGTACTGTGGGATTACTGTCAGGGGTGAGGCAAGGATCAGAGATGTGCTAGGATACTCCATGTGGTGATGGTCTTATTGTAAGAACCTGTTACAGAGGAGATCCATCACTCTAGCAAGGGAGCTGGAAGAGTGGATCACAGTAGTTGGGATGATGAATTTGAAGGTTGGTCCTCGTAATAGGGATGTGAATAGGTTTAAAAAGGCCTCAGGTGACTGACACCAAGTGCAGAAAGGAGAAAATTCCTGAAACCAGGACAAAAACTAGTGCAAAACAGGAGACAGACTTGAAGGTGCAGATAGTCACCAAATGTAAAGCTGTAGAGACACACCGAAGGCAAGCTTGGTCCAAATTTAAAATTACGCTGTATCTTCATAGACAGGCAACCCCTCAAACAAAACCCGTGGAGCAGGGCAGCAGTGACCTCAAAACATTGGTGTTCCATGGTATTTGATCTGCATCAGTTCATCAGAAACTGAGATGAGGAACCTCACAGCAACACTGCCATAGTGGAGCATGTCTCTCATTATAGGTAAAAAAAAAAAAGAAATGGCAGAAAGGAGCTTAGCACTTCAGCTGAGTATTTGGAAAATGCATGAATGGTGAAATAGGCTCATTGACTGCAACTACACTGCTTTTTCTCAAAGTTACACAGGGACATAAGTGCCATGCTGAATAGAGAGCCTGAGGGTACGGATTAGAACTTGTGTTTTCTTGGCTCTCTGCCTGAGCAAAATTGGTTATGCCACACCGATCCTGAAACAAAACTTCTGTTTGTATTATTTGCAGAGTGCTGTGGGGAAATGAAAGCTGGTAAAGCATAATTTTATTTGTGTGCTTTGAAATTTTATGTTATCATGTATTTCTTGTTGCACTGTAATGAAGCTCTGATTTCCATATTAAAATTAATAAAATGAAAATAACATGAATGCAATATTCCTGCTGAATGCACATTGACTAGAAAAGGTTTTCATATTGTTCCACAGGCATATTTATGACAGCCTATTTCTGTGTCTTCAGAAGGCTGCAAGTCCAAAGAAACTTCAGTCATTCACATTTTGTTTACTCAGTTACAACAGAATTCACACACAATCCACACTTGAATACCACTTTTAACGTAAGAAGTAACAGAATAAGTTCCATTGTAATGATGTATAAGCATTTTTTTGGCTGTTGCTCACTTATAATGGGTGTGTTTAAAAAAGCAATAGCACTTACTGGAAAGAAATAATCTGCTAAAGTAGAGCTTATAGTTCATAATGAAGAGTCCTTTGCTTTATCACGGATATTGGGCAGAGAACAAGAGTGTAGCAGCTTTGATTTGGGTTCACTAAATATACCAAATTCATTCAGCTATGATTTTGTTATTTGGGCCTCTCAACTTAGCAAAGACCGAATAGCTGCAATAAATAATACCAGTGCTCTGTAGGACTTGGCAAAGGTGTTGTGCATCCAGAAGGGGGGTGGTGTGAAAGTTGCGGTTGTCTATCACCACTGGTTATTCCTGATGAAAGCAGGGATCATGGGTTGTTCCTCACATCCCTGCAAAGGTATCATAACCCACACTGCACTACGCTATATGAGGCAGTCCTCTGCTCACTGTCCAGTTACATAGAAAGCAGACCAGCAGGAAGAACATGAGCATCTCTACAGCACATGGAGGTTTAGATTAGATAATAAGAATTTTTTTTTCATTGAAAGGCTAGTTGGACATTGAAACAGGATGCCAAGTGAAGTGGTAGAATCCCCATCCCTGGAAGTGTTCAAAAAACGTGTGGATGTGGTTTGGTGGTAAACATGGCAGTGCTGGGTTAACAGTTGGACTCGATGACCTTAGAGGTGTTTTCAAACAATCCCATGATTCTATTCCATGCCTATACTTCCCATATATCCAGCCTTTGTGCAGTCTCTACTTTTTCCTCATCTGCCACCTCAAAATGTTCTTGGAGTTACAAGAGGGGAGAGTATATGTCCCTCTAGGAGAGAGAGAGAGGTTGGATGAGATTTTTCTAGGGCTCTTTGCAGCCAGCCCACTCTCTTAGGACAGGCACCTTATGCCTCCCTAGATAACTTTTTGAGGATGGAGAAGTGATCTGAGAGACCCACAAATAAAAGACATTGGTCAAATCATCATCATAACAATTCTCCCTGTCATCTTGGTGAAACTTCTACCTGTTGGATGGGGAAATAGGCAAAAGCTCTTCTGTAAAAGCATTTTCCTTGTCACTTTTGCCCAGCTATTTTGTGGGATTTATGACTTTAGAAGCATTATGATAAACGAATAATTTTTTCACTAAAATAAATTTCAGGGTGCTAGAAGGCTGTCATTTATGTCAACACTTGATTTTGTTTGGTAGCTCTCTGCTACCAAAAAACCCAGCATTTTTGTAATGGAGCCTTTATGGGTCTATTCCCTTGTTGAATTGAAAGTGTACTGCAGTTTTGGTTATATGAACTCAAGAAGGACTCAGTTATTTTTTTAGAATAACTAATTACCATTAAGAAATTTGAGATTCTAATCTTATTTTCAGAAGAAGTGTTTTGATGTTGATTGAGAAGTCAGCAGTACATACTACAATTTGACTAATCAATTCTACTAAGCTGTACATGTCTCATGTTGCTTTCATTCATGGTAGTAAAGAAATGAACACCCAGCTGCTTTTCTGAACTACCTTTCCAGTATAAGAGTGTTATTTACTATTGACTTATGGCAGAGAGAAAAAGATTCATCCTAATGGCACTGCCAGAAATTATCCCATCTGCCTTTACAGTCAAACTTTGCCTTTCAGTGCAGTGCCAGTAAAAGGTATGTATCTGACTGATGTCTCGTCCACATCACAGAATACAATTCTGTTTTCACTTGCCTGTGAAACATGTATTTTGATATTGTAGCACTAACAAGTATTTGGAGGCACACTGAGGCCTTTGACACCACCGTCCCTTTCTTTGAAGACTGTTCTGGGTACAGGTGATTTTTTTCCTTTTTTTTCTGCATGTAGAAAATGAGGCCGCATAGGTCCCCTTTTATTACCTGGTATTTGGAAGAGGAAATTAGTTCAAGTGCACTGTACTCTCAATTTGATAGTTACTCGAATCAGAAAACAGAGGACTGACCCTGAGGTGATACAGGATCAGATATGTTCTTCTTGCTTCTCTGCACAGCTCTCTAAAGCACTGTCAGTCACTATGGGGAACTACAAAAGGCCATAGCAACAGCACGAGAAAATGTTTTTTACTGGAGCTTTGGTGGGAGCTTTTTGTTCCTCTTCCTTTGCCTTTTGAATTGTACAGGAAGATGAGTGAGGTCAGTGGTTTCAGATGGCATTGCATGACACAGATTGTTTTCCCCTTTTTCTGCATTTGTTTTGTGGCAAGTATAGCATCAGAGACATGTGTGAACATCAGAGACTGAATTAAATATCTGTTTTGGGAAAGACCTGCTGATTTAAATGCTGTCTAGTTTCCTTTTGGGCTTTAAATACACTGCATTTCTTTTTAGAAAAAAAAAAAGCAAATTAGTTATGATTTGTAAGGATAGATTATTGGTAATTATAGGCAGGATTGCTTTTGTAGATAATTCTGTGTGGAGTTCATCTCAATCCACTTTAGAGATCTACCTCTGAGTTAATTGCCCAGAGCTTCTTGCATCTATTATGGAGAAATGTGCATGTTAATTAAGTAGCTTACTTCTCCTATTAGTTTGGGGATGAAAGTAATCATTTTGTAGACATGCCTGTCTCTGTCCATCAGCTGTAGAAGGAGCTAAGGGCATCACCAACAGAGTGCTCATCTTCTGTATGCCTCCTAAGTTTTAGGGCACAGTAACTCCATGCAGTAGCAGGGCTCTCCGAAGTGAGTAACTCACCAATCATCCTTCATGCAGCTACCTGGCTCTTTAGTGGCAGATCTTGTGTCCATCCAGTTTGGACAAGCGAAACAGGGCAGTACATTTATCTTTGTATCCTCATTTAGACACTGCCTCTCTCAGAGAGCATCTTTACCCATCACTGCCAGGGTACCCCCTCAGCATGAGTTTCTGCTCTTGGCCTTTCCCAAATTCACTGGGACCTCCCTTCCTCACCTGTCACATTGTGACCTTGCCAGCTGGCTACAAACTGCGCTGTTTTTCAGTCTTCTCCACACCTATGTGTTGTCAGTGCTTTTTTTTACCAGTGGAGCAGCCCACCTGCCATCATCATGGCACCTTCAGGAGGCTGGGGTGAGTGACACGCAGGTACCCACCTCAAAGGCACAAAAAAAGTGTGCAGGTTTGTCATGGCAGCTGAGGATGTGCAAGCAGTGCCTTGCCCAGCCCCCTTACACATGTGTTTCCTTCTGGAGGTGGAGTTTCAGGCAGCTGTGAAACTTCCCGTTTGAGAAATGAGCCTTCTCCACAGAGCAGGTATCAAAACAGGGAACTAGGTCTTGGGCAGACGGCTCTAAGGATCTGTTTAACTCCGGCTTTTTGCATTCGGGCTCCTTCTTGTATTTGTTTTTCACTGAGAGCTTTTCTTCATCTGCTAAAACAGTGGGATCAAACAGATGCCAAAACATAGGGCAACTTAATGTTCAAAGCTTTATCTTTCAAGTACCTGATTACAGGTGGTCTTTTAAACACTGCAGAGGCTGGTAGGCATAAATGAAACTGGGCAACTGTGCATAGATACTGAAATACCTACCTGCTTGAAATGCAAGTGCAAAACATCTTGCACTGAATTTTGGGGAGAATTTTTAAGTGGTAATTAGATTTGTTTTCAGAATTATGTTTGACTGCTCATTAAAACCCACAGGAAACCTGGAAATCTTTGAGTGACAGGAGTGTTAAATCTTTTCCTTTGTTGTAAAATGTTACAGGTCAGTCGTTAAGGAATAAGAATGCAGCGAAGTTTAATTAGTATTACATTCTATGAATGCTCTCAAATAGATCATTAAACATTACTGTGCACTATGGTTATTTCCCCAGTCAGTGGAATGTGCCTCAATGTTAACCCAAAAAAATATCTGGAGCCACATATAACATTTACAAAGACTCTTAAGTCACTCTATAATCAAAGCCTCATTTATTTTTGTGATGTTTTTATTCTAAGTCTTGAACTACTTAAGATTTAGTGATGTTGCTGGCTGCTTTTCCCCATAGACTGCATTGTGAAAAAAAGCCCAGGATGCCTGTTTCTGCACTCATCTCTACTTCTAGGTCACTGTGGAACTTCTCATGACTACTATTTCATGGTGTTCATTTTCTGTATTTTCACATGACAATTACACTGAGTTGGATTACTTTAGGTAGGCTATCTAGCATGTACATATCTTGCTAAGGTGGAATTTTTTTCTGCTTTGTAACACTTAGAAACTTGTGGTATATGCAAAAATTCCTCACTGCTACACAACAATAACTTGCATCAATTTTTGCTTTTGCTCAAAATAGAAACCAGTGTATTTAATACTCTGCTAGAAAAGTCAGTATTCTTACAGAGAGCTGGGTAAAGCCATTTGCTGTGCTACATCTGACGTGTATTTGTTTTAGAATTTGTTTCTTTGCAACAAATTGGCCAGGTGCAAATCAGTTACCCCTTTTAACAACTGTTGAGGCTTAGGTTTGACACTTTCATTCCATCACAAATTGCAGATGCTTATTTTATCTGCAAATAGAAAGCTATAGGGAAAAATGTAATGTTGTATTTAAGAGCCTCATACTTTGCTAATTTTCCTTGAGAGGGAGATGCCTGTGGAGATAGCTGCAGTAGTGTTTCAAAATCCTTGTTCTTTCACTCTGTGGGATTTTTTTGGATGATTTTTTTTAGACTTTCATTGAAATTATGTTTCCTGAGTCATACCGGGGGTTTTTTTGGGGTTTTTTGGGGGGTTTTTTTGTTGTTGTTGTTGTTTTTTTTTTTTTTTTT
>WEKY01004814.1:0-26104 GCA_013390045.1 Picathartes gymnocephalus | reverse complement strand
TTGTTTTTTTTGTTTTTTTTTTTTTTTTTTTTGCTTAACATGTAATAAAATGTACTGGAAAAAAACCAAAACCCAAAACAACAGCAATAAAAAAACTGCGCAAATAAGCAGCTGGAAAATCTTGAAAGTATGAAACTACTGACTGAGATTTTGTGGCCCTAACTAATAATTGAAACACCTGATTTCCAAATAACATGTACCTTACTTTCCTCTCTGAAAATCCATCCCTTTCAAGATTACTCTTCAAATCTTGATCCATATGGTTTTGTTTTGTCATTAGTTTTCTGCAGTTTCTGTAAAGAGTACTTCTACTGGCTTTGCAAAACTGTGACCTTCTGGAGGAGGAAATTCCCATTTAAACTGTTCCCTGTACATCCATAACATCCTTCAATTTCTATGGCTGTGCCCCATAATGACACTGGAATATTGTGTACAGGGAACACCAGCTATGATGGCTCTGAGGAATTTATCTCAAGCAGCAGAGATGACATGACATATCAATAAGTGTCACAAAACAGTACATTTTTTAGGAAAAAGCAAGATGTCTTGTCTCTGTATGTAGCGGGGTAATGTAATTTATTTTTATTATTATTGTTATTGTTGTTGTTTTACATTGAAGGAAGATGCTTTCGGAATCAAAACCATGTGGGACTTCTTAAATACAAAAGAAGCTCCAACATAATAGGCATCTTTGACATTGACTAGCGTGCCATTTATGCCATTGGCAGCATTTAAATCAGCTTCAGCAGTCTGCAGGAGAAAGAACTTGGGACTAAAGTGTGCACTTCTGTGCCAGAGAAGATAATAATGGCAATATGAATGCTTGGTAGAGGAACAGTAGGAGACAAGAAGAGACTTCATTGGTAAAAATAAGTTCTAGTAGCAGCGGCATTATCTCTGTCCTTCCAGCTCCTGCTGTTCTTGAGGACAAGGTGGTTGCTAAGCCATGACAGAGTAGGACAGGCACATTCAGAAGCTGTTAGCTCTGCTTGACATGGGAAGCTCACAGCTGAGGCTGCTTGTCCACTTCAAGAAAAGGATAAACAGATGAATGAATCCAGCAGTGAACCACCCAGTGCTGTATCTGGTCAACAACTGAAGCAACCTTTAAATGTCTCAGTTCCCTGAGTGGCACATCTTTTCCAGGTGATGACAGTCCAGAAACATCTGTTTGCATTTAATAGCTCAAAGTGTGGTACAGAACAGGTCTTTGTTGGACCACATCAGCATCTCTGTTTGTTCTCAGCATTGTCCAGCAGACACAGGCTCCTCTGAGGAGCACTTCTTCCAAACCAGAAGGCTGTGTGACTTGTATGATTCATAAAAAATGCCGTATGTGGACCCTCTGACCTTACCACCCCACCAGGGTGCCCATTTACAGCCCCTGCACAGCAAACATCAAGAAATAAGGTAAGCCCTTAAAGAACTGACAGTCTGTGTGGTATTTTGTCCAGCAATGATAAGTAATACACTCAGCATTTAGAAATATCTAAGAACCTATGGCTGGAAAAATAGCTTTTGAAGCACAGTTTGTCCCAGTAGTGTGAACTAAGATGCAGGTTGGGGGGGAAAAAAATTCCTTCATTCCTGTAAAGCAAATGATCAGTCCGTGTTTTGTCATGAGCTCTGTAAAGGGAAAGAAAAAATAATCCTCCTAAAGAGCTCAAAAAACTTAGATGATTACAAGATTAACTGAAAGAAAAAAAACCAAGTTTACTCCAAATATTTTTTGAGTATACCAGTGCAAAACAAGAAAGATGAAAGAAAGGTATCACAGAGGAAGTTGGAGTAAAAGGAAAGTGGTTAGAACATGGTGGCAGAGTTAGGATTTCTAGAGAACACAAATAAAACTTAATAGCTATACACAAAAGAATAAAAAAATAATGGTCATGATGGGCAGAGATGGAGAGACAAAAAAGATAGTCATTGAAAAACTCAGAACAATGAGTACTCTTCCCTGAGATACAGAAGGGAACACACACTTCAGGCTGAGTCTCATTTTAGAGGAGGCTATAAAAGGATAGCATAAGCAAGTGAAGATAACATCAGAAATGCCAAAGAAACAAAATGAGATATAACTAGCTAGAGACATCTGAAATGTCCTGGGAGCGACAGAGAGACACCAAGAGAAGAATTGGTCTGCTGCAAAGCAGCCAGAGAAAACTATAGATCAAAAAAGTGTGAGAACAGTTATATAGCTGTTTTGTTTATCCTTACTGAAAGTGAGGCTCTGATCAGACCAAACCAGACAAAGGGAACCCAGACATCTTAGTCTGGCTACACTCAGCAAGTAGTTGCAGGCACAATGGTGACGTTTCCTGCCACTCATGAAAATCTGAATCGTGTTAAGTTTTTAGTACTATAGAAAGTTGACATCTAGTATACAACACACAGAGTGAAATGTTTAGAGGAACTTGCATGCCCTAAATTTGCCAATGTTTTATGTTAAGAAGGACTTCAGAAAGCTGAAGAAGAAGCCTTTGTTTTGCTCAGGTTAAGTTGGTTTCTTATTTCTTGTATTGGAATGATCGGAAGTCTGTCTGAAAACAAAGTTCACCTGTGCTTGCCTGGATGGGCCATATAATTGCCATGCAACCATGCAGTCTACTTGGCTGGACTGCAGAGTATTTTAGTGCTAGCAATTTGGTACCTATTTGATATGCAAAATATTGCACTAAGCCCAGGCACTCAAGGTTTACTCTGTTGTAGAACAAATCTCTAAAGCAATCTAATTCCATCACCTTTCCCAATCACTTCAAGCAATTAGTTCTGAAGACCTTTCCCTGAAATTTGCATAAAACACATACTTTTCTCTAATCCATTTTACAAGTGACAGATTATTTCTTGCTTAGCACTGCTAAAGGTGAGGAGAAGGAAGGGACAGTGTGCTTAGGCTGCAGCAGGTGCCGAGAATGACGCCAAGAAGAGCAAGCTCCCAGCTTCCCTCATGGCTCCCAGTACGGTTGGTATGATGGGCATGAGCTAATCCTTGGTGAAAGGAGACCTCCATCCATAAATGCTCAGAAAATGGATGGTGGCTACATTTTTAGATATGGAATTGGCAGACAATGAGAAAATAATTGTCAGTAAATAGAGGCAGACCAGGCCCTCTCAGAGCATTTGGATGGGCAAAGTATTTGAGAGGATGAGAATACAGCTTGTTTGTATTCACTCAGGTTCTGTGTCTCAAATTTACACAAATGTAGGCTAAACAGTCAGTTGTGATACTCACAGATTGGTTCTACCAGTGCTTGGAGTACCAAAGGCTATCTTGTATGGAAAAATACAGGTTCCAAATTCAGGACTTTAAATGATCTGTGTTGGTTGGGTTTTTTTTTTCTTGGTATGGACCAAGGACCTGTTAGAGATCACTTCTTGGAGTTTACAGTCTGAGCAGTAAATATTGCAGTGGTATTATCCTAGAATCATACATAAATTTTTTTTTTCATTTCATACTGTTCTATCAGTCAAAGGAATCCTACTGTAAGGTAGACTGTATTGCCTCTCTGGTTTTCAAAATGCCTAAGAAAATGGTGCAGCGAGAAGGATTGGTTAGGCTGAAAGTTCTCTTATGTGTGCCTTTAATGAACAGATCTGCTTCTATTTTTAAATCTTGTATGTGTTTATATTATAGAGGTACAAAACAATTATTTTATGATGTGTCAGTGCATTTAGAGTAGTTACAACTGTTCTTGTGAAGCTATTCCACCTGGTGTTGAGAGAGGGAATAAGATCTCCTTTACCTTTCCCAGGAACTTTATACTAGACAGCTGCTCATGCAAGAGCAGTTATCCAGCTTTATGTTGGAGCAGACTCAAATTCAGGTCTTGTACTGTAACACTCACAGAAGGGAGGTCCCGTGGTTAGACCTAGGAGTTCTGTTCTTCCCCAGCGTCCAATGTGATCTTGTTAGAATTCTTTGTGCCAGATTCCCAGATGCTACTTAGGCAAAGTCCCCGGGATTTCAGTTTTGTTGGAATGGGCAAGAAGATATCCATAGCTTTTGTGCTAGAGGTTTGCAAAAATGGGGATAACCTACTCCCATTCAAGGGCACATGGATGACAGCGATGCAGTCCAGTACTGCAGAAATAGTAAATAATGGAGACAGGTTAAAAATGTGCCTTCAAATATACAAAGCTAAAACATACTGCCTTTCTGTTAAACTATTTGTGTTCTCTAGAAGTGTTTTGGTGCGACTTAGTATATTTTAAGGAATTTTGGATATGTTCCTGAAGAAACACGACAGATGC
Source organism: Picathartes gymnocephalus (assembly GCA_013390045.1). NCBI lineage: Eukaryota > Metazoa > Chordata > Aves > Passeriformes > Picathartidae > Picathartes > Picathartes gymnocephalus. Next base: position 21,853 of record WEKY01004814.1, on the reverse strand, counting down.
ATTGTGGAAAATTTTTATTACTCACCTTCTGTTTTCATGCATGACCTAATAATCTGAAGGAGCTCAGTGCCCTGCATCATGCATGTGCTTGATTACTTGTTAACCTGCATTTGATTTTCTAATACTTAAATATGGGCATTTCTAGAGGATAGATATGTCTTGATATGGTAGTGTAGGCATTCATGGAGTGACATGAACACATATGACATTTATGTTATTCAGTTTTATAATTTCATACCTGTAAAGTTTTGAGTGCTCTAACATGACAGAATTCAAATGACATCTGAGGCAAATTTGTGTGGTTTTAATTTCTGGTGCATTTGACCAGCATGACATTTTAAAAGCAAGAAAAAAGTATATGATAAAAACTGTATGCATAGGCACAACTTTAAACACCCCCCCCAAAAAAAAAAAAATAGAATTTACTATAAGGCCTTTGAACTTCTTTCCTGTCTTTGTTTTAAAGTTGAATATTAAAGGAGTAACTGGAGGGAGGAAATGGGGAATATAGTGTCACGTTTCCTACTATGTTTCTAGAAACTTTCTCTCTGCAGATATTAAAAAAAGATTTCAAGAGTTTTCATACAAATCAAAAGTTGAAAGTTGAAAGACTTCCTCTTATTTTATTTTATTTTTAAACTGTGGGTTTAACAGTGGATTCTTCCCAATCCCCCATTTGCCCCCCCTTCATTTTACATTTTATTTTGCCAAAGAAACCAACAAAAATCTTGTATTACTGCCCAAAGCAGCCTTTTAGCACAGGTTGCATTTGCTGCTAAAGTAACAGGATTTTTCTATTCACATCATGTACCTGGTAAAATTTTTGAGTACGTCATTGTTAATAACAAGGTATGGGATGTCAGCATCTATTTGGACAAAACAAGTAACTATATAGAGGAACTTAAAGCTTTCAGACTGGGATTTGATATAGCAAGCACAGATTATCTGTTTTTATTTTAACTTCATCATGAGAACTGGGTATTCTTGGTGACTTCAAGTGTTATGACGACAACAGATGAAAATAAACATCTTGAATTTGCAGTGGCACCAAAACAGTTTAGTCAAAGCAAATAGGAGTTCATGTCCTGGTGATTTTTTGTCTCAAGTTTATGTCCCAGTTATTTCTTATCTCTAGTTCCGGCTGTGATGACTTATCTTATGGCAAATTCCTTCTGTGACCTTGGCAGAGTTTGAGGCAAATGTGGTCTTTAAGTCTCTTACAGCAGCAATGAAGGTAGCAAGAGGATATCTTCCATGAGAAGACTTAGAACTGAATGCTGAAAAGTTTGTATTGAAAAACTCCATACTATGCCTCAGAGTTGTAGCTCCAGTAGATCATCTATTATTTCCTGCTGTCATTACTTCCCACAGGTTGAGTTCCCAATTAAGAGATAATATTCTGATATATCATGGAGTTTCTTTCTCAAGACCAGAGCCATACATCATGACAGATTGGAAGACAATGGTAATCTTTCCCTCTGACCGAATGTGAGCTGTGTCCGTGGCCCATCAGTTGCCACATCTGCGTTACATCAGCTGATGGACACTAGGGAAGAAGGATCGCTTCATACTTGCCTTGTTTTTTATGCTCTTTACTCCATGTGTTCCTGGTCTATGCCCACGTTATCAGCCACCCATGGCTGAGCCTGTCCTCTGAGTTGCAGAGGTCACTCATATACATGTTTGCAACTGATCTTGTGTAGACATTCAAGTTGAAGAGGCTTCTTAGGTGACAAACTTTGAGGAAAAGTCTCCAGTCTCAGTCTTCAGCTTCAAATTTGGTTTTGTCACAAACACCAACAAAAGAAATCTATCCTTAAACTGCAAAATATGACAGTAAGCTGTTTTTATTGGATCAACTTAATAGTGAACTTGGAGTAGATGCATGTTTTACTATAATTTAATTAAACATGAAATAGCTGTGACATTACAAGACTGTGTGTATGTAGTGAAAATAATTAGTTTTTAAAAACTAATCTTTAGTCTTATTATGTCTATTTTGCATAATTATATGCTAAAAAAATCTCAGTAGTAGAACAGGTATTTATTTTAACAAACCTGATTTCTTTCAGTTTATTAGTCTTACATTTAGATCTTACCATATGTTTCCAGAGTGTACCTTGTGCTCAGCACTGTGAGATCTGTTCTGAACTGACATGCAGAGTTAGGTGGAGTTTCATCTAAACCAGTTTTCTTTCTGCTCTGAGCTTCAGGACCAGAGTAAACTACCTTTGCGCCCTGGCTGATGTCATTAAGATAGTATCCAGGACTAAACTTTGAATTAACTCCAGCTGTGATGTGATCTCAGTACTGTGGTTAAAGTGGGGGTCTGCTCGGACCCTTTGTCACTTGAGGAGATGTGTTCTGTGTCACTGTGCCCCAGCTTTAGCACAATAATGAAAAAGACAAAATGCCCAGCAGTTGTTACTCAGTTCTTGAGGCTCATGACAGCTTCTCCGTGAAGTGGATGTGCCTTTCCTATGCTAGGTCAGGTGATGCGATGGAGGACTTGCGGTACAAGCCGGCAACTGGGATTCACGCATCTTCCAGATAGGTACTTCAGACCCTGTGTGCTGAGGGGCATCAAACTCTGGGCTTCTGCAGTACTTGAGCTGCTTCTCAGCCCCAGGTTCCCAAGTGTGACATACCTCTGACTGATAGATCAGTGAAATGCCAGTGGCAATGCAGGCTTTTGGTGCAGGAGATAAATGACAATACTCCTGTGACTTGCAAGAGAGGGCAGGAGGAAATGTGAAACTGGGCCAAGGGAGTGAATATCACAAATGTGGCACTTGGCAGGTCTGCTAGACAGGGCCAAAGGTCTCCCTGAGGAGATGTGGAAGACCTGTTACAGAGGTGTGCTTCCTTTGTGTTTTGTGTTCTTTTTTTTTTTTCCCTATACATTGAGTGAAATGACTTTTGTAAACATCTAGAAAAATTAACATTAACTTGAATGGAAAGGGATGACTTCACAGAATTTTCTGTGGTGGCATAGTCCCCTGAAAATAACATAGGTGAAATGCATAAGGGATCAATCTACATGGAGACAACAAGCGTTCTCTCCATATGGACTTGAGTATAAAAGCAGAAATCAGGAGTAAGCTCAGAACAGAATGTTTGTTCTCTGTTCAGACAGATAGGGTTTATTTCAAAGGCATAGTGCAGTTTTAGTGAAACATACTTTTATTTTTTCAGAATACCTGTACTGAAAAATAGACCTACTTGTTATTTGCAAAGGCATTCTGCAGAAAACTGTTATGGAGGAGAGAAAGCGGTTCTAGTGGTTTTGAAAGAGAGAAAACGAGGGTTTGGCAAGCACTTCTGAGAATAAAGTGCTCATTGATTAGAAATTTGTGAAGGTCGCCGCCATCTAGTGATGAGATGTTGAAGATGTTGCTTAGAGCGAAACACTACCCAAACACGAGGCGTCTTTTCTAGCTGTGTCTGCGTTCACTCATCACACAGGCTGCACCCTGAGCCAGTGGGTTTTGTCACGGTGTGCCCTGTGGCACATGCATTACCTGAGCCACAGGGCACACAGTTCACTGGGTGCCGAGGCTGGGAGAGGCTGCGGAGCTGTGCTGCTTCAGCTGGCAGTGGCTCAGAGGAGTTGCGGGCACGGGCGGCAGCACCTTTTCACCACGACCCTCCTGAACCTAGTGGCTGTACTTCTGCCACATAACCCAGCCGCCTATATATTCGTGCCCTGGGTCTCTGTGTGTGTGTCAGATCCTGGAGAAGTAACAGAGGGATATATGGGAACAGGAACAGCTTTCTACTGTAGGCTTTTTCTTCCCAAACTCTGCCACTGGGAAGTGACCGGGGAGCAGCTCCACTGACTGAGGTGAAAGGAAATTACAGTTCTGAGTAAGGCTGTGATGCCTACACCAGGGCATGTACACGTTTCTGAAGCCCCTGCAAGCTGCAGGCACTGGAAAGGTCCTGCTGGGACGGAATTACAATAATCGAGCCTTCTGGCCCCAAGTGTGTATGCTGCTGTGGTTAGGTCACTGCATTACCAAAAAGAGACAGCTTGTGTCTTTGAAGTTTGCTGCCTTTCCAAAGCTGATTGCCAACCACCAGCCAAAATCTGATGACCTTTCTGAGGAAGGAGCATAATCAAAATTGTCAAGATACTTAATCTGATTCATTACCTCAGCAGGGGCATGAAGGAAGGGAGCATCATCATAGCAGTGACCTTGACCAAACCTCTAGACTTCTGATTTTCCTGACTGAAATTATGCCAACAGCATGCATTACAGCAGTCAAACTCAATTTGTTTTGTATCACTAGTCTAAGTTTATTAGAGTTGACTTGCAGTTCTAAAGGGCCTGTTGCCCAGTCATCTAGTTTAAATATTATGCCAGAGATGAAGCTAAGTGGTACTAAATCAGTGAGAGGCCTGAGTGTGATGTAGTGTCTTAGAGCTGCTTTTATGGAAACAGACCTCTGTTTTTGTTTTCTGTTGAAGGTCAGCTGAGGAGATTATATTTTTAATAATACTGAAAAATAGTCTACTGTTTGGGTGAATCAGTGAAAAAGGCGTCAATCCCTCCAGCATAAGGACTAGTTCTGCAGTCCTTACAAGAACAACTGAAATCTGATAAGCTGAACAAATATCAAATTGCAGATAGGAACATTGTTGAACCTTGCAGGTTCAACATCAACGAATCATGATTGTGACCTTGGATGACCAAAACAAAAGGCCCTCCATTTCTTGATGTACATGGGAAAGCATAAGGACATTTTAATTCTCCAGCTACTGCCTAGCTGTTATATTCACAGTGTCTCCTGGGCTGGCACCACTCAGTACTTTCAATACCGATGGAAGTGGTGTGGTAGTGTTTGCAGGCAGTATTAAGCTGGAAAGGATGCTCAGAATAAGGAAGGACAGACTGTCAATTCAAATTTATTTTAATGAATTGGAAAAGTGCTCTGAACAAAAAAAAAAAAAAAAGGAAACCGCAATCAGGGTGAACTTTGGTGTCACAAAATACAGGATACCAGAGGAAGGCAGTAAAACCCCACATTTGGAAAAACAGGCTAAGTGAGGATGAGAAGCAGGTTAACAAAAGGATGAGAAGATAATACTGATTCCGCTAGACCACAGGATAGAGATCTAGTGGAAAGAGAAAGTGATGGGAATTATTTGCATATTGTGAAGTAGTCGTTTGCTCTACTTGGTGTGAGGAAGGCTCTGCTAAAATGCTTGATAAAGTGCTGAGGAGGCATCACAACTTAAGAAGTTCATTGAAAAAACATGAGCCTGGTAATGACAGAATAAACTTTTATGACTAAATATTGAAGAATTTGGAATTATTTAATCTACAACAAGTGGAAAGGGGAACTGGTCTTCAAATAGATGAAAAGGTTGAAAAACCGGGAGAAACTATTTTCTACATGCTATACTGACAGGATTAGAAATTGTGAATTTAAACTGCATCAATGTTCAAGTTAGACAAACTGCAATATTTTCTTATAGTAAATATAAGCACATACTAGCACATGTGACTGTTCTGGGAGAAGATAATGCAGTCTAGGGTTTTGAAAACAGACAAAAATCTATTATGAATGCTTTGGTGATATCTGATTTTAAAGAAAGGGATCAGAGAAATGGAAAAAACCTCTACTTCCTTTAAATTTCTCCCATTCTTATTTTCCATCATATGTGACCTTCTCAGGTAAGAGCATATATTTTACCTTCTCTGTAAAGTCATCAACTCATTGAGAGAGCAGACCATTGTTTCAATATTTTAAACTCAAGGAGGATACAAAGACTGACAATCAATTCTTACATATACATAGCCTCCAAAATGACTCACACTTGCCAAATTTAGCAGCTTTCATTGATTATCATAATCAGTGTAGATGAGTCGTGTTAGGGCATTTCTGTCATGTTCAGAGGATAGCGTGCCTTTCAGGAATGTAACACAGCACATATTCCTGGCCCTCACTACTGAGTGAAACTTTAGGCTATAGTTCATAGCAGTCATAACTGAAACTCTTAGAAAGTAGCTTTTATATGTTAAACTCAGAGCTTTAAAAAACAGCTACAGAGTGTTATTAATATAAGTGTTTCTTCACATCAAACACCCAAAATCTGACATTTGGGATACTGTTGTGGATACTCCATCCTTGGAGATTTTCAAGGCCAGGTTGGATGGGGCTTTGAGTAAACTGGCCTAGTGGAAGGTAGGGGATTGGAACTCAATGACTTTTAAGATCCCTTCCAACCCAAGCCTTTCTATGATTTTATGGGGCCCTGGGATATGAGTGCGTGAGTGGCAGTGGCTGCATTTCAGGCTTAGAAATTTGTAATGCTCCTCTCCTCATTGAGCAACAACCTCTCTTCTGTAACATGTTATCCTACAAAATTAAACAAGAATGCAAAGCAACTACGATGTTAGCTTTGTTAGTGAAGTGGGCTTAGATAGAGAGAAGAGTCTCCTATTCCAGGCCTGTCTCCAGCCAGAAGCTTCTCTTGAGCTGTGACGCACTGAGCTCCCTCTGCCTGAGGGAGCAACTGAACTGAGGCATCCTGTTTCTTACAGTCAGACTGGGAGTTTGCCATGTCCAGGTAGGCAGAAATGCCTTGCGGTCTTGTCTTTAAAAGCACAGCAGACCAGGAGGCAATTTTTGGCTGTGAAGCTCAGCTTCATGTGGGTAGAAATGGACTTTTCTTTGCAATGCTGCTGCCTGGCATCCTGCTGCTCAGCCTCCTGGCTGCTGGGACATCCACAACTGTACATGGCCAACTGTATGGAGACCAGGGGCCTCAGGTGTTTGTTACAGCATTTTTGCCCAAAGTCAGTGTCATTTTAAAGCTCTTGTCTTTAGAAAAAACTCTAAAATAAAGTCTATGTATGCTTTAAGTGTCTGACCTACACACATGCACTGTTATCTTGGGCACTGTCTCTCTTCAACTTTGCTTCAAAGGAAAATATTTACTACTGGCTGGTTTTCTGCTGCTTCTGTGACTTTTGGTGGATTAGGTTCAAGGGTTGCTCTGACTTCTCTTTTAGCACTGCATGTAGTTTTTTTAAGTTTTCAATGGGGCAAAGACAGCAACTGGGTGGTTTTCTGTACAGCTGACAAGAGTAAGGGCTGTGCTCTGCTTTAAGAAATCCCATTTCAGTGAAATGAAATGCAAGAATTATGGAATTTAGGAGAACCAGATGATGAACTGGGCTATTTAGCCCTTTTTCTTGGTGATTAAGCCCGGTCGTAAGCAGTACCTCTTAGTCAGTAATCTTTTGTGGTGTGGACTGAGTTTAGGTTTTGTGGAATTAAAAGGGGAGCTACTGCAGTTCTCTTAGCCTTAGCAATCTCTAGGTGATGCTGATCCACCCTTAAAGTGAAAGACAATTTCACAAAAGTATAGCTATAATGTATTTTTGATATTTTGTGTAGCAGGTGTAGTCAAACCACAAACAGCAAGGATTTTATTAGTGAAAATATGCACCTTGAGATGCCTGGTACAAAGGTTAGGTTTTACCTCTGCATTGGCATGCATTTCTACAAGACATCACAGATACTGCATGTAAGAGATTTAGAAGGCATTTGCCACCTGGTTTACATATGAATCCAGGCTTTTTTCTTTTTTGTTTCCTCATTCCCTTGTAACAGATTGAAAGCAAGTTCATGATTTTGTGCGCTCACTGTCACTGTGATTAAATTTTGACACTTTTTATTGGATTCATTTTGTGTAATGTGGAGCCAAATGTTTGTGCCCTCATCTCTTTCCTTTTCAGATGGCAAGTGCTTTTAATGTGTTTTCAGGGTGAGGCATGCCAGAACCTACCAGTTAACAGATTGTCTTTTACATGCAAGGCATTCAATCATTTAATTAGGCAATAACACATTAAGCCATTAAGGTGTGCCTTGGCTGTGCTGGGAGACACAAGACTAAAGGCAGAGTGACTTCAGTCACCTCAGCAGTGCTTTCATGCTTTGGTAATGTGCATCCTGGAGTGGCCAGTTGCTGTCATAATAAGGACTTTCTGTATTTGGAGAAGCCTTTAAAAATTTTAAATGCTTTTCTTTTATGTTTTATTGACTACATCTCTCTTTTGGAAAAATAAGTTATTGATGTTGGTCTGTTGAGATGCCTGCATGACTCTACTGACCCTGTCTCTTTCCTCACTTATTTAGAATATAATCCCAACAACCTTTTTGTCAGCTTTGTGTAATTATAGATGACTAAAAGATGCCAGACTGAAAAATTTCTGACCCCCCTGAAAGCCGGGTCACTGTTTGAGGCCTCATTTTTCTCAATTTTTTATTGGTTCTGTTAATAATGTATAAAAAACACTATTAAACATATATTGAGATATGCTATTAATAAATATACACAGTATCATTATGTATTAATAAAATTATGCTATTCACACTTGTGCTTTTCAAATAGCTTAGGAGGTGTTTGAGTAGGTCTCACAACAACTGCATGAAGTAGATAGGAATGCTGTAAACTGAGGTATACAGAAAATAAGGTACTGCTAAGCACTGATCTTGTTAGCAGTATTTTGACTGTATGTATTACATTTCCAAGGCAGTAGAGAAAAATGCACATAGGATCATTAAGAATAAAATACTGAGATTATGTTTAAGCAGTGCAATGATTCATGTCCAACTAAAACCAGAAGGTGTAACCGCTCTGTAGCCTGAGGGAAATGTAGTGTACCCTTGATTCACTTTAAATCTGTTACTGCTTCTCCTACCCCAAAGGTTATATTCTCTATTTGCAGTAACTGCTTACATTTTTGAAGACAGTTCATAGACTGTCTTTTCTGCTTTCTCTTTTCTAGAGAAAGTTGTTACCCCAGGTTATGTTTTCTACACTTCTCTTCATTCTTTTTACCTCTCTGGACTCTCTCCATTTGTCTCCCATCTTTCTTGAAGTGCTGTGACCAAAACTAGACATCACACTCTTGCTGCTGCCTTAGCAGCGCTGAGTAGAGCTGAAGTCCCCGTCAGGCAAGACGGAGTGGCTCACGAAGTACTTCAATCTGTATCAGCTGCCAGCAGTGTCAATAGGCCACTCCAACAGTCAAGACTCGCTGAGATGCAAGAGAGTCCTTGTCATGTTCTCTCCTTCACCCCCACTCTTAGCAACGCACCTACCACTATAGAGAAAAGCATTCCCCTTGATTTCTAACTGTGGATTATTCACAGCCCGCTGGAGTCAAGGCTTCAGTGATTATCTAGGGCTGACTCATTGTTGCCTTCTTTGAAAAGTGGAAACTCACCAACTCTGTCATTCCCAAGTTTCCAACTGTACTTCCCTCTCTTTGTAATGTCTGTGATTCCTGGAAAGCAATACACATTTGGTACATTGATATATGGAGGAAACTTATACAAAATAATTCTCTGGGAATATTTATTTCAACTAAGTCCTAAACTGCTGTGAACAAGAACTCCCTCTCCTACAGTTCAGAGAAGCAAAGGGCCCAATCTCTTTTTTTCCAGCTTAGAAGACCTTTACACCATTCAGGCAAAGAATTTATCCTTGAGCTTAACCATGTTATAGTCCATCCCTCAGGGCATTTCTCAAGCCAAATTCAAACTCCACTTATATAGTAATTGTACTTTCTCTTCTCTGTGTTTGCATGTGATGGTTCCAGTTTCAAGTGGTGTTGAATGTACCAGGAGGAGTAACTTCAAAATGCCTCTGAGTTTTAGCTGTTCTGTGGACATGAGGTTCAGTTATAGCATCCGAGTGGCTAGAGGTTAAGTTGAATATTTATGATGTTAAAATCTAAGAAATGTGTGGATATGACTGATTATTAAGTAACTACAGCTCTTCTTAAAGTTCCTCTAATGTCTCTAAAGCAGAGAGGCTCCTAACTGTTGTTTCATGGGGATTCTGGCAGTACTTCTAACAGGAGGCAGAACTGAGAAACTCGTTTGCCTAAAATTTCCATTTTCCTCAACATGACCTTGGAAGGTCATTTGGCCCATGTTATCAATCCGGCCAAGGAAGGATTCACCAGACCTAGCTGGTGTTTGAAAGGTGTGTGCACAGGTGTTCTCAGCGACTTCCAATGACTATCAGTTTTGGGGAGAAAGTATATGAATTCATAGCATTCAATGTACTGATATCATAGAATCATAAAATGGTTTGGGTTTTGAAGGGATCTTAAAGATCATCTTGTTCCAACCACCTTGATAGTAAGATTGTTTTTGTTATCTGACCTTTAGAGTTCCCTGTGATGCTGAATTTACTTAGTTCCATTGTTCTACTAGTACTTATAGTTCTATATTCTACTAGTACTGGCCTAGTACTATTTAGGCCAAGGATATTTTTTCATCTCATTATCTGTCATGATTTTGGCTGGCATACCGTGAATAATTTTTTTCTGAGTAGCTGGTACAGTGCTGTGTTTTGAATTGAGTATAAGGATAATGTTGACAACACAATGATGGTTTTTTTGTTGCTGAGAAGTGCTTGCCCTGAGTCAGAGACTTTTCAGTGTCTCATGCTGTGCCAAGAAGCAGGTGCACAATAAGCTGAGAGGGAGCATGGTCAGGGAGGTGACCTGAACTGAGCAAAGGGTTATTCCAAACCAGAGATTGTCATGCTCGGTGTTAAATGGAGCGAGGTTGAGAGCCGCTGATCGCTGCTCAGGGATGGGCTGGACATCAATCAGTGGGTGGTGAGCAATTGTACTGTGCATCATTTGTTTGTCTTGGGTTTTATTCCTCTCTCTCCTTTTCATTACAATTATTATTTAACTTATTATAATATCTTACTTTGCGTCTATTATTAAAACCGTTCCTATCTCAGCCCACGAGGTTTACTTTCCTCCCCTCGATTCGCTGTGGGAGTGAGCGGCTGCTGGCGTGGGGCGGAGGCAGCACCTCCTGCCCCGTCCCCGCGTCGCCTCGGCCATCCCGCCTCCGCTGCCGCCGGCCCGGGCGTCCCTCCCGGCGCCACCAGATGTCGCCAGCATCCCTCTGGAAAAGCAGCCGGGATGCCGGATACGGGATGCGGGATGCCGACCGGGGCCGGGCGGCGCGGGGCAGCCTCGGGGCCGCTCCAGAGCTGCGCCCATCGCAGAACGGGAGGCGTACAAGGAAATTCCGGGAATTCGGAACCCCCCTGCTCCGGCTGGGAGCGGGTGGCCGGCGGGATGGGGAGCGTAGGGGCGGAGAGAGAGGGCTGGGGGCCGCTGGCTCCAGCGAGCTTCGCTCGTGCAAATCCACGCCTGTAGGTTTAGCTGAGGACACGAGCACAAAAATGGCAGATTTTGAATAAAATAGTAATAATTTTGCTTACCGTGACCCTGACCACTCCATGCCCAGCCGGGGACACTCCAGCGAGTGTGACACAGAGAAGGGAGGTGAGAACAGAGGACCTGGAGGGCCTTGACCCCAAGGCACTTTGTCTCTCAGGACCCTCTGAGCACAGGTCCTTTGGGAAATTGCTCCATCCTCCACTGAGGACCAAAATGCTCCCTGAGCATCAAAATGCGTTTTTAAAGGATGTTCCTTTGCTTTCTCCACATTTGTTCTGAAGAAGGAGGTCACAGACATCACAGACCTACAGTCCTGTGTTTAAATCAATGTTGTTCATCTCCTGAATCCCTGCGATTGCCTATTTCTTATTCTGGAACCAAATTCTGTATCCTCGATCTCCAATTTATGCCTTTTTCTTCTTTAGGGCCTATTTCTCAGCTAGCTTTTCATCTCACCTGATGCCTTCATCCTGCTTTTATCAACATTTCTTAACTTTTTAAAAATTTTCTTTATCAGGGTTAGTCTGGAATTCTAGATAGGAGCCTTGCCTAATTTTTTTCTTCTGATCTAAACTTCGGCACAGAGCTATTGTTAGACCATTTTACTTTAGCAGAGGGAGGGATTTTCTGTGTTTAATTCCAGATGCTCTTGCCCCAGTGCTTTTTATGTCAACTTTTTCTCTTTAGAAAAATCTAGTTGAAGCAATGAGATACAGAATAGAATGCAAATCAGAAGTAGTATAATATTTTAAATTGTGTAATAGCAAAGGCAGCACTATGCTCAACATTTTTAGTTGCTATAATATGCTTTTTTTCCCCTATGAATTCTTATTAAGAGCTAATATTTAAAAGTGTAAATGGGAGAAAAAAATAGATCATGTTTGTTACTTATCTTTTTTCAGTCTGCAAAACTGGATGGGAACAGAGACAAATACAGATAATTAGATAAATGATTCATTCTTGATGCATTAGGATATGACTTGTGCTTAAATAATTCCAGCTGAAATGATGACCGTCTCAATCACATTGAAAGCAGGAAAAAATGCAATGGATGAATATCTCACTGTTCTAATTTTTGACTGATATAAACCAGCATCCCAAAGTGCATGTCAAGAAAAAAAGTAGGAAAGAAAAGAAGGGAAAAAAAAAAGTCTATTGGGGCTCAAAACATTGTGTTCTGTCACATGGAAAGACTGTCTAATTCTATTTTAGGGACCTCAGCTGTACCTTTCATCACACTTGGATGCAGCACAACCATGTACTGCCCCTCTGCAGCTGCCTCCGGCTGTCAGCAGGTCTGTGCTGGGCTCAGTGTGTACAAAGGTGTTGGGGTGCCTGCCCACACAGCATCCCCTGTGCTGGAGGGCATCTGAGCAATCTCCTTCTGCACCCATCAGTCCTGGCAGGAGAGGTGTCTGAGGAAACCTATGGAGCTGCAGCTGTAGCTGCTGAATTTCTGGACAGCACCTTCTGCTGACTGTTTAAACAGTCCTATAGTGTGTATTTTCTGATCTCTGAATGCTTGAGTAGGCTGTTTGAACATTATTTTGACATGGGGCTTTTTTTTGGTTTTTTTTCTCCTTAATGGAGTATTTATTATACACTCCTGCATCTATTGTGCCTTTAGTTCCACTGTGTTCTGGTGTACAGTGCATGTTTACTTGTCTTTGTTTGAAATAAGATATAAATAAATTAGGGAACGTGCACTGTCAAACAGCAGTGCTCTGTGGTTTGCAATCCTTGCAAATTGTGCCAAATCCCATTATTGAGCTAGAAACTGGTCTGATAGCTACTCCTTTTGTCTCCTTTCTCTTGCTCAACCAGGAACCTGTTCAGTGATACCCTTGGATGTCGGAGGTGTGGAAGATGCTCAAGGCCAGAGGGCGCTGAGCTTAATATTCACTCCTGAGGGTTGCAGTGATAACATGTCAAAAAGCCTTTCTGTGGGGAAAAAATGCCTTATTCTTTGAAACCAGAATGTTTGACAGGACAGGTTGGTTTGAGAGAAGTTACTTAGAAGAGAAACTGGTGTGAAAAACACCTTAGGGTTTCGGTGTTCCCTATGATGCAGAGCTCCAATAGATGAGGGTTACAAGATTTCTGGTCACTCCTCTGTGGTGCTGGAAGTCCTTCAGGCTCAGCTGAGCCCACTCTCAGGGGGCAGCAGGGAAGCAGTGAGACTCACCATCAGCCCTTGGACATTCTCAGACCTCCTGATTCTCCTGGGAGTGCTTACCTCCAGGGTGGCTAAATCAGCACAAATGGGCTGTGTAGCTGGGCTGGATTTCTTAGATTACATGTCAGGTTGACAAAACAAAGTCCAGTCAATAAGGAGGCCTGAGGCTAAAACTAAAATGTTGCTTTACAGTCCTGAACTGAAAATGCCTTTATTATTGCAGTACAGACTTGAAGCAATGGTGGTCTTCAAAGCACCTTATCCTCTCTCCTTGCTAGGCTCCTTCCTCCAGCAGTATCTCTGGAGAGGAGGTACCCATGCTCTGCAAACAAAACTGCTTAGCAGGTTCATTCAGCCCTGCTGGGTTGAGTTGGATTTATTCTGTGGTTAAGGAGACTTTAATCTCAGAAAGGTGAGCTGTATTTGTCCCAAAATATCTCCTATTCAATGACACCACTGAAAAGATATCTTCGTATGATAAGCTGAAATAAACCATAATGAGCCAAGAACTACTTTCATGTTATCTATCTCTCTGGAGAAATCTTCAAGAAAATATGTCATCAACCACCTTTATACTAGGGCATCACATAGTCAATGTCTGTGAATGTGTTAGTATAATAAATCATCAGTGGAAAGCAAACAGCAGTGCATTGTCCACCTTCATTTTCTGTCTTCTGGAGCTCTAAAATAATTAAATAAATGTTTATTAAATGCTCCTATGAGAAAGTTATGCTAAAAAGTTGGGTGGTTTGTCCCACAGAAACAGCTTGGGTGTTATAGGGCAAAAAATAGCCTTGGATGTCCTGCACTGCATCTTAAAACCAGAATTAATGTACCAGCTATTTCAAAACCTTGAAATAACTTAAACTCTGTTCAGAATATTTATATGCTTTGTCCATTGCATTCTCCAAAGAAACAGCTTCGTTTCAAATGTATTTTCAGATTCTAAATAGTGGCATGAAATGGTGAAAATGTAGGTTTTTCCCCTAAATAAATTGTTCAATGAAATATGCTCTAAGGACATTGAGTTTCTTGCAAAGTTACTGGGCTGTGCCTTGATCTGCAGCAGCTGCTATAGTTAGACATGCTGTATCATGATTTCTGGGATGTTAGCAATGGGGATAAAGCCAGGCAAGTGATAATAGAAGTATCTGTAAATAAAAACAGACTGATGAAGGTAGGATCTCTGCAAACAGAAGCAATACATGCTGTTCAGCTGAGCAAATATCTGTCACATAATGCGGCTGACATGAGAATAGCCATAATTAATGGGATTAATAAAGTAATCCAACTGTTAAAATGTAAAATTGTTAATTCCTGTTACATCTGATTTTGGTTTAACCTGTGAATAGCAGTTAAATTTAGAAAAAAACCTTCCATAACAGTGCAGAGTATATAGGGTGGCTCTCAGCAGAACAAGCATTTACTAGTAAATAAAAATAAACAAAAGCAATATTAATTTTCTTTGTGCTTCCCCAGTGTCAATATTTAACATGTTCTATTGTTCTGACATCTGGGCCATTAAATAGATAAAGATAATAGGGACTGGAAAAATGGCCAGCCAAGCTACCCACGAAGTTGGGGTATTATGAAATACTGATTGCAACTATGATGCCTGAATTTGAATTTGTAATCAAGCCTCTGGAGGTAAAACAAGGAAAAAACCCCGATCCAACAGTGACAGAAAACCATACCCTTCAAAAAACCCCCAGGTTCTCCAGAAACTCAAAGACCTACATAACTGCATAAGCAAAGAGGAATTTGTGCATGCAGTTCTGTATTCCTCAATATCAGCTTTTGGAGCATGGCAAGTGTATATGTTTATTTATTAAAGTAAGCAAGGCGTTTGACTTGGTTGTCACGTGAAGTCAGTTTGCTTTTGCTGCCCTGTGAAGTGTGTGGGATAAACAGGGCAGCAGTAAGCAATGGAGAGGAGAGCTGTGCACGTGCCTTTCCCACGCAGGACAGAAGGGATGGCTCCAGGATGTAAAGGCTCCTCTGACAATGAGGCTGCTTGGCTTCTCTCTCTCTCTTTACTTCAGGGTCTCTGAAAAATGCACTAATTTATCCTTATGACCTGTTTTATGATTTTATCACCTGTCTTTCCTTTAATTTCTATACACACATATATGTATGAACATTTCCTTAACACAATGTTACAAGTATTTTTAATTCTCTTTGTATGGAGTCCTCCAAAACCCACAACACTAATGCTCAAGGACACAAGCTTGATAACAGCAAATAGTTACATCACTTTTGATACTTTTTTTTCCTTTTTGGTCATTTACATCAGTTTCCCAAAGAACTTATGAACTCTGGATGTACCTGAAGTCAAAGTAATCATTAAGACTAATTTTATAAAACATACAAAGCCTCTTTGTTTTCATGCAAGGGGGTTTCTAAAATGTTAATCACTTCTTTATTGTGTGGGTGACCACACACGGGAACAGGTTGTCCAGAGGGGTTGTGGAGTCTCCCTCACTGGAGATATTCAAGAGCTGTCTGGATGCAATCCTGTGCAATGTGCTCTGGGATGACCCTGCTTGAGCAGGCAGGTTGGACCAGATGACCACTGTGGTGCCTTCCAATCTGACCCACTCAGATTCTGTGAAAGATTGGAGCCCCAAGAGGGCTTCTGAGTCAAATACCTACAAATAGTATCTTTTGCAGATACATGGAGATGTAGGCAAATGATCTCACATGGAATACCATATATGAGTGACTGTCATTTTTGCTTTTACCAGTGTAAAATCTAAGCATTAAGTCTCAGTGCACTGATTTCATGCTGCCAGTGTTCACAATAAACACCTTGGTGAAGTAATAAGGGTGACATTTAACCTGCTTCTTTACTTGGGAGAGATTGTATGTGGTATGCAAAAGTATGAGTTTACAGTGAATCAGCTACTCTGTACTGACTCCCATGGATGTTGCTGGTGAGGGCTACACATCCCTACTGCACTTGCAGAAGTAGGGGCTTTAAGGGGAGAGCAGGAGAGACAAACTCTAGGAAGGACTGGAAAGAGGAATACACCTTCAAAAGGAGCTCACTCTGGAGCTGTGACGGGCGCCATGCAACCTGTGGAGTGTCAGAAAGGGGTTTTGGTTTATGGATAAAAGTGCAGTTGATTCAAACCTGTTTTGACAAAGTAAAATGTGTTTGTTGTGAAAGCACTTACAAATTGTAATGACAGAGCAGTTAGGTTAATAGTGGAGCCAGTGTAATAACCTTGCTTGATTTGACTTGATCCAACAGCCCAACGTACCCACTGAGCAACCAGACGAGAACATTCCCCCAGCCTTCCCCTTTTACCATTTTGGGACTTAGTGCATTCTGCTGCCTTATCTCCTCTAAAACCAATAAGGACCAGTTTAGCTTGAAATGGACCTTTCTTCCCTACCTGTCTGTAACAGTATTTCCTATGGCAAAGTCTAATTTTCTGCTTGTTTCTAAGTTGAGGGAAATAGATTATGGTCTCAGTTCGCTGCATTTTCAAGATGTACATTGGATTTAAAGTGTAAAATCATTGCTTAATTAGCTCTTATTTGTTCTTATTTTGCATTTTGCTGGCTTCTCAGAACTTCAGTGCTGTTTTTCCACGAATTGTTAATAATTCAATTCTACCTTTATAAGCTAATCTTCAATACAGACAAAAATATTTTCTCAGATGCCAGAGGTATGGCTCATTCTGTGCGAAATGTCTTTTGTGCTTATTGTGTGCCCCTCCTTGCACAGCCTGGTGCTGCCTTCACTGTGAGGAAAGGAGAGCTGGGCACTTCCTTGTTGTGACTTCACTATCAGGACTTGGGCTGGTGGCAGGGGATGGCTGATTGTCACTGGGGAAGTTGTGGTGCTCTTGAAGACAAGCAGGTAGCTCATGGTGAATGCATGGCACCGTTTGGGGGGTGGTGGCATCCATTCACAACAAGAGACTCTGAGTTGTCTGGAGAAGAGGGCCAAAGAAGCTGCTTTTGTCAGAGAAAGGGAGCCTTGGCTAGGGACTGGTGGAACTTGTGAACTAGGTCTGAGAGCCTCAACCTGGGTAATTAGAAAGCAGTCTGTGATTGCATGTTGAGCAGTGTGCATACCCACATGGTGTTACATTGGTGTGAGCTGCCACCTCACTGAGGGATGAACATGTGCCTGTTATCATCCTGTTTTGAAAGGATGTTGACATGACTGTACCTGTTTTGATTCCTATTGTCTTGAATGTTATAAAATTAAGAATGTTTTACCTTTTGGTTGAGTTGTTTAACAGATGTTTGCTCCTTGGGTGAATAACAGTACCTTTAATTTGCTTACTTCTTTTGTTAGTGGTCTGCTTTGCGCCTGTGACAATATATAGCTAACAGGTAGAAGAGAAACTGGAATGTAGGCAGCTGGAAAAATTGTCTTCCTCACCAAGTACTGGGCCGTAAATGACTGCAAACACTTAATCATGGTGAATACTCTCTCTGTACAGCAGCTGTTCAGGAGTGTCAGCACAAGTTGACACCTCTGTCAGTAACACTGAGCTAACCATTGGTGGTAAGATAATGCTCTACTGGCCTTCACTTCGGGAAGAGGTGTAATGGTACCTCGGGGCACAAAACACAGAGGATATAATTGTGAGGTAATCAAACAGAAGTTTACCCCTCCATGTCATAGTGTTACAGATTCTTATTTGTAACAAACATGTTACAAATGTAACAGACCTGATGGCCGAAAGCTATCAAAAGAAGATAGTGACATCTTTGTATAAAGCTGTGCTTGTGAGAGTTCTCTTGCCTGGAAATTTTCAAGAAGGAGAGAGGAAAAGATGTCTAAGTAAAAAATGTGACTGATGTGGAAGAGGACACTTCAAGAAATAGGTGAACCTCAGGTCTGGATGCTTATCTATTGTAGTCTGAAGAAGCAAAAATGCCAGGTAATGAAATTTAATGAGAGGTCTGGCCAAACAGAGGCAGGGCCAAAGTAGTTTACATGTGC
Source organism: Picathartes gymnocephalus (assembly GCA_013390045.1). Classification (NCBI taxonomy): domain Eukaryota; kingdom Metazoa; phylum Chordata; class Aves; order Passeriformes; family Picathartidae; genus Picathartes; species Picathartes gymnocephalus. The sequence goes on along the minus strand of WEKY01004814.1, from coordinate 3,477 downwards.
CTGGCACCACCCTCAGGGCTTATTTGAGTATATTCAGTTCAGTACTTCAAAAAAATCAGTAGGCTTGTGCCATTATTTTTTTGCAATTGTTTTTTCATTAAATCTTTTAAAAACTCTTTAGGAGTCTTTTTCAGGATTGTCATTGGAAACCTTTTACTGATGTGTCTACTCTAAGTCTCTATTAAATTATGGTTGTTCATCTTTTAAAGACAAGGCAAACAAAGAAGTGGAGGAGAGAGAGTCAGAAACTAAAATAGGATGATAAATTCATCCCTGTTTTACTTATAATTCTTAATTTTTCATTCAAGTTTGATATTCACCGAATGTACTTTTCCTGTACTTTGCTCTTTCTTTTGATATGGTGCCCTTCATTAGACACAAGCATACATAAATATTTAATTTGATGGAAAAGACCAATGCAGTTGCCTACGTTGTCCCACATTGAAACAAGTAAAAAGATATCTGTGGGAAAACAGAGAGAGTGGAAGCAGCACTGCTAGAAACAGTATTCTTACACCTTCTTCCAGTAAAAAAAAACTTATTCCAGGTAGTGAACACAAGGTCTAGTAAACAGTTTGTTCCTGGATGTCTCCTGAAATGCTGAAAGGCTTTGCTGGTTTCCTGGACGTCTACATAGCTAAAGCTCCATCTCTTTCTCATCTGTACCTGAGATGCTTTGGTGACACAGTCAGCATGCTTATTAAGTGGCATGTGTGTGTATGGAGAGAGATGTGCCACTGTGCCTGACGGAGAAAATATACTGGTGGCATTTTTTCTTCCATGTTTGCTCTTGGTGTCTGCTCTTGCTTATTCTTCCACCAGCCGCTGTTTTCCAGCCTTTGTTCAGCCTCCAAGAGCACTATCTGCCCTGAAACAGTAAACTAATTGTAAGCTAATTGCAAGCTCCATATTCCCTCCTCCTTCCTTCATTAAATCTGTTTACATCAGACAGGAAAATGAGGAGGTAGGTTTTCTGTAGCTTTGAACTTCTGCAGCTACTATTGGACATTTGGATGTTTGGGCACTCAGCACCTCAGAAAATCCTCTTTCAGGTGTTTAAAGTAATCTTTTATTGCTGAATTGCTTCAAGCTGTGCATAAGCAGATAAAGTGAATGCATATTTTTCAGGGACACTAGGAATTAGTAGATTTAAATACAGACCATTTCCACAGCAAGGAAGTAAAATTCAAACATTTTAGATTGTACGTATGTGAGCTTTGAAAAACTGTAAATGTAAGACATAGATAAGTAAAACAAATCTGTCAGGAAAAGAGTCTGTACTATATCTTAGTGTTCTGTGAAACACATCAAACAGTTTCTTGCAGCAGGACTTTAATATCAGGACACTAACACTAGTAAATACTCTGCTTTACTAGAAATCAACTGTTGATTTAATAATTGTGTGGTGACCTGCTGTCTGCAGCTACACCTTTTCCCTTGGCGCCAAGAAATGCTGAGAGCCCATTGCTTGGGATCATCCTTCCTGTGATGTCTGTGCCAAACTACCTGAGGATCCCCAGCTGCCACATAGCCATTAATGCAGCTGGGGAGTAGCCAGTGAGTAAGTCGTGTTATCTCTGTTTTAGAGATGAGGTGGGCATGGGAGACAGAGGAACGTTAAAGGACGTGCTGAAGGACACACAATTTTTTTTTTGTGCAGCCAGCTGTTCCATTGGCTCCAGCCCCAACATTTCACAATGAACCTCTCCATAGTGAACAGGAAAATGAGCTAGGCACAGGGAATGTCATGCTGGCTTGTAATAATACAAATCCTTAGCCTGGTGTTTCATAGTTGAAAAGGACTCAAAATAGCAGAATAACTGACTTGTTATAGTTTAGAACCTTTGTCCTCTTGCTTGGCACTTTCCCAGAGGTAGGGATAGGTGACTGTCAGCAGTGGTTACCCATACCCTGTCCAGTACCAACCTGGGCTGAACAGGCAAAGGTTACATTTCTGTGTCTTATTTTATACATTAGCTTCCTTGAAACAGCAGGAAGAAGAACACAAAGTGTGACTCCAAGGTAGCAGATTCAATGTTTTGGCATGAATTATGGCAGGAGTATTTTATTTTATTTTTCAGTGACATTCCACTTAGGTTGTTTGAACATTGTCTTCTCCTCTGAATTTCTTTAATGTGGTTATTTTTAAATATTCTTTGATCATGCTGCCTTAATGTTGTTTATCTCACAGATTGTAGCCCTTTGTCTTACAAGAGCAGGTTCACTCCCTCCCTGCCTTGACACATGCTGCCGAACCCAGCCGATTTCTTGCTGTGCAGCAGATCTATTCCTGGTTTTATGAGTGGAAAGGGCTCTTTGCCGTGTGGAGTCCAGCAGGGCTAATAGCATATTTTTTTTCCCTGATCTATTATCACATTTGATTACTACCTGCCTTTTTTACTATTTTGCAGGCTATTTACATGGTCAGCTGATAAGTGATAGGTAAGCTTACTGTTAATTTGATCCTTTTTTAGGAGTGCAATTTGGGATGGACAGACCCCACATAAGGCAACAAAAATAATTTCCCAGGAATATGTAGGTTCTGACTCACATGGTTGTCAGGTTGAACAGCAAACTCCATGTGCTGTGTAACTTCATACAAAATATTCCCCTCCAAGAAGCAGCACTGTACTTTATGGCAGAAGGCTCTGGAAAGATGATACAGCCTTGAGCAGGGAAGGTACAGCTGAGGTTGTATATTCACTCAGCTGCTCCTGTGTCAAAGCACTCAGTTTCCAGGAGCAGACAGCTATAATTTTCATTCTCGACACTTACAATCAAAACCTCTTTACACATTTTTTCCAAGTTCACAATCAGCTATGTTTGGTCCCCATTGCTTCCATAGAAAATTTGGGGTAGGAGAGTTACTGATGATAGGCTTTAAAAAAAAAAAAAGTTTTAAAAAAGGGTTAATCATTATCTAGCCACCAACATTAGAGGCAAGCTTTAGAAGCTTCTGCTAAAGACCCATCTAGCCTCACATTCCCACTGCTGAGTAGCAAGCTTCCTCCACTGATTCAGAGCATGGTCAGCAGTGCTTCAGTGGTTAATATTGTTTGATAAGTTGTTTCAGTTTTCCATAATAAAGTTACTCACTTCGGACCTGGCAATTGTCAGAGGTTTATACATCTTGTTTTTATGCTTACACTGTATTTTCGGGGTGCCCATTCAGAACTCAAACTGTCCTAATCCTTGTATTCAAAGCTGAAACTTTGAAATATCCAGGGTTACTCCCAGTGCTTTCTCATAAACCTTTCACCAATGAGGATAATAACACTGAAGATTTCCTTAGAGGGTGTAGTAAACATTATGAATGTAGGACTTTTGCTGTAGGAGTCTGACCAATATTTGTTTGGCCCATGTTGTGTGTACTGACCAATCCAAGATCAATCTCTTTGCTCATCTTGCCTTCTGCATTGAGCTGTTGACTAGTGAAAAAGAGAAGACATCTACTTTAATAATTGAAGAAGCTCATGA
>WEKY01004813.1:74903-85559 GCA_013390045.1 Picathartes gymnocephalus | reverse complement strand
ATATGTGGGATGTATTTGATGTGTGGGATGTATGGGATGTATGGGATGTATTTGATGTGTGGGATGGAGGCACCCCATGAACTTTGCCCACGGCTGTGAATTCTGACCTTGCAAACGGAGCCAGTGCAGCACCAACCCCTTTTCGCCCTTGCACTCCCTGCTAATCCCATACAAATATTCCAACGACGAGCAGCGCTTCTAAATGCCTTGATTTAATTAAAAAAAAATAGCGACAACTTCCCATCCAGCCAGTTCCAGTGCCTGGAAAATAAAAGGCATTACTGATTGGAGGCCCTTCACCAATTAATGCCAGTCATAATCTCATGCATTTTCTTTCACAACTTGGTATGAGGGAAGACCCAAGTGGAAATTGTGCCCGGGCGATGCACCCCGGGACAGAGGAGATGCTTGTGGCCACCTCAGGAAGTGCCATCAAATTTAATGTGGGCAGGAGCTGGATAACGAACTTTGCACAGAGCCTCTGAGAGAGGATAATTGCTCTGACAGCACAAACACTCAGAGCCTCTCGCTCACTGATTAGGAAATGCTCGCTGCTGCTGGCAGAGGAGTTCTGCACAGACAGGAATATCCATTCCCATCGTGTCCTCCTGGAAAGCTTTCCCATTCCAACGAAGGCGTTTTTGGCAGGGCTCAGAGAGAGCTGAGGCTTTACAAGTCACCTGACTTGTTCCAGCCACACGCTTCGATGGCAGAAAATAAAAAAATAAATCAAACAACGCGTAACGAAAGGTTTTGGCGACACTTGCAATTATTTGTTCTAAAAAGAAGAGGAAAGAAGGTAAATTCATCTTGCTAGTAAGAAACCCTCCACTAAAGGGATTCACCAAACGAGGGGCACTTTGGTGCCCTCTGAGATCCTTCCTCGCACTCAGGGGAGGCCCATTTGGGGTTTGTTTGTGTCCCAAACACCAAGCTCAGCCTGGCTGGAGCAGCTCTGTGGTTCCCAAAGCTGGGCAAGGCCAGAGGTTGCCCAGCATTACCAAGGAATTGTTGCAGAAAAGCCCTGCTCAGTCCCAGGCGGTGGCTGAGCAGTGCTACATTAATAAATCAAAAGACCCCGGGGCCTGGCACTGGATTTTTATTTGAATTTATTTAATTGCATTCATCACTTTTTTGTCTGAAAATCATCTTTACGCAGGGCACTCTCCAATTAAAAATTATGTATTGCAGCTCCTCAGAAATGCTCTGTTCCATTCAGCTGAGCAGAAAGGCACGGACCAGAGACCTCCTGTGTGGGAACAGCTGCGGGTTCCTCCCTGGAAATGGGAATTGTCCTTTTCCTTCTGCACTCAGACACGGCTGTGGCTGCTGTCCCCCACACAGGACGGGCCGTGGAGGTGCCTCTCAGTGATTCCTCTCCTAAGGGAGAAAATTCCTGCTGCATCCCAGCGCCAGAACCTCCCCCTGAACCCTTCCAGCCCAGCTTTGCCTTTGCCAGAGCTGCCCTGTCTGTGATGAACACGGAAAACTGATTATTTAATGTTCCTTGCCAGCCTTTTCTGCAGCTGAAGATCATTAACCCCGTCCTCTGGAACTTCCTGACGCTCATCGTCCCAAACCTCTCCTTAAAGGTGGGATTTTCCAGACTTCTCTTTATTCCATTTCGAGGTGCTCTTTGTGTTCTCTCACAGACTGTGCTCGATCCAGCTCCTCCTCGGTGCAGCCCCAAAACCGAGCCCATCCCAGCAGTGCCCACGGAGGGATTTTGGCCTCCCCACGGAGGGATTTTGGCCTTTTCATTGAGGGATTTTGGCCTCCCCGGGGAGGGATTTTGGCCTTCCCATGGAATTTGGCCTCTCCATGATTTTGGCCTCTCCATGATACGATTTTGGCCTCTCCATGATGGGATTTTGGCCTCTCCATGATTTTGGCCTCCCCACAGAGGGATCTTGGCCTCTCCAAGGATGGCTTTTTGGCCGTTCCATGGAGGGATTTTGGCCTCCCCATGGAGCGATTTTGGCCTCTCCATGATGGGATTTTGGCCTCTCCATGATTTTGGCCTCCCCATGGAAGGATTTTGGCCTCCTCACAGAGGGATTTTGGCCTCTCCAAGGATGGCTTTTTGGCCGTTCCATGGAGGGATTTTGGCCTCCCCATGAAGGGATTTTGGCCTCTTCATGATTTTGGCCTCCCCAAGGAGGGATTTTGGCCTCTCCATGGAGGGATTTTGACTTTTTCATTGAGGGATTTTGGCCTCCCCATGGAATTTGGCCTCTCCATGATTTTGACCTCCCCATGGAGGGTTTTTGGCCTCCCCATGAAGGGATTTTGGCCTCCCCATGAAGGGATTTTGGCCTCTTCATGATTTTGGCCTCCCCAAGGAGGGATTTTGGCCTCCCCATGAAGGGATTTTGGTCTCCCCATGGAGGGATTTTGACCTCCCCATGGAGGGATTTTGGCCTCTCCATGGAGGGATTTTGGCCTCCCCAGGGAGGGATTTTGGCCTCTCCATGGAGGGATTTTGGCCTCCCCAGGGAGGGATTTTGGCCTCTCCATGGAGGGATTTTGGCCTCCCCATGGAGGGATTTTGGCCTTCCCATGGAGGGATTTTGGCCTTTCTGTGGAGGGATTTTGGCCTCTCCAAGGATGGCTTTTTGGCCTTTTCATTGAGGGATTTTGACCTCCCCATGAAGGAATTTTGGCCTCCCCATGAAGGGATTTTGGCCTTTCCATGAAGGAATTTTGGCCTCAGGCCCCCCTGGGTGCCGTGGCCCCTCAGAGACCCTTTGTGCCACAGCTGGGCCAGGCTGTGCCAGTTAAACCCGGGCCCTTTGCTGTGCCCAGGTGTCAGCTCCTCCTGCCCAGTGCTGCAATCCCAACCTCCCCAGTCCCTCTGCTCCCAGGGTGGCATGTGGGGGATCCAGAGGAGGCCACGGAGCTGCTCCAGGGCAGGAGCCAGGCTGGGAGAGCTGGGAATGTTCCCCTGGAGAGGAAAAGGCTCCAGGGAGAGCTCAGAGCCCCTGGCAGGGCCTGAAGGGGCTCCAGGAGAGCTGGAGAGGGACTGGGGACAAGGGATGGAGGGACAGGACACAGGGAATGGCTTCAGACTAAAAGAAGCGCGGTTTAATTAGATTTTTAGGAAGGAATTCCTGGCTGGGAGGGTGGGGAGGGGCTGGGCTGGAATTCCCAGATTTGCTGTGGCTGCCCCTGGATCCCTGGCAGTGCCCAAGGCCAGGCTGGAGCAGCCTGGGACAGTGGGCGGTGTCCCTGCCCATGGAAAAGGGCTGGCACTGGACGGTTTTTAGGTCCCTTCCAGGACTTTTTGCCAGGATTCTCCCCCTCAGCGCCCTCTCCCCTGTCCCTGGCAGGTCCCAGCTCAGCTCCCCAGGTGGTGGCTCTGGCCAGGTCACTCTGCCAGTCCCTGTCTGGAAGTGAGAGCAGTCCCAGGCTGCCCAGCGGGTTACAAATCCATTGCAGGTTACAGAGGGCTCTGACTCGGAAGTGCTGAGGCCACGGCCAGGAGGGATTTGGAAGACGAGGCAGCAGCAATTTCATCTGTAGAGCCTCTGATCCACGCACAGATCCTGCCTGGTTTTCTCCCAAATAGCGCCTGTACAGCACAGAAAATGTGAGTTGTGTCCTGAACAGCTCATTCTTCCAGAACCAGGAGAAAAATTAAACTCCAAAATTAATTATGTAGCGAGAAGCTGAGTGGGAAAGGAGTTGAGAGGGAGGAGGAGGGAAGAAGGGCACCGTGAAACACAGAGGGAGAGGGTAAACCGGTATTTATTCATCTAGGAAAATGCATTCTTTAACTACATGGCTTCTTCCAGCTCCTCTCTGCAAGTTCTAATAACAGATTTTTAATTTACCAGACACATTTTGCATTTCCCCTTGTTGCATTTTGCCCGCTATGAGAAGAAATTCATATTTTGACACGGCAAAAGCCAATTCAGATTCTCCTCAGATAATGATTTGTTATTAAGGTTAGGAGCCTTTTTTGCATAATTAAATTAGAATTGTTTTGGGCATGTTAGGATTTGTGACATCGCGTTTGGATAGCAAATATATATTTTATTTCCTCTCTTGCCATGAAAATATTGGCTCTGTAAGAGATGAGATTATTCCTGGGTTTACATGAATATATTCATTCGTCATGTGGTTATCCCTGCACTTGGCTTGAACCCACAGCGATACCTTGGGAAGGAGAAGAAAAAACCCGAGGCAATGAAGGGAACACCAGGACCCACGTGGTTGTTTGGACAGCAGCAGCCCCAGTGCTCAGGGGGTTTGAACACTTGGGGTTATTCCTGAAGTTCCAGTCCCAATGGGAATAATTACAATTCCCTGGAACGTTTGCTGAAGCGCAGCAGCTGAGCTCAAGTGCTGGGTTTGGGTGAGCTCACGGCACCTCAAGGTACTTTGAATACGGAATTATGTTCTCCCTCGACATGGGAAATTCTTGCAAGATTCTGCATTTCTGTGTACATTGTTCTCTCTGGGAGATTGAGACTCATTTCTCCTCCTTCAGAGCTGAAATATTGGGTAAATTCTCTGCCTCTCTCTGCCTCTGACTGCTGGGAAAGGGTTTCCTTTTGCAGTGGAAGCCAGAAAATGTTTAAAGTGTGCAGAATCAGACTGGAATCCCATCCTCAGCCCACTGCACATCTGTGTTCTTTGCACAGTGATGAAAGGAAGGATTTCCAAAATATTCTCTCCAATTCATGTGCTTCCAGCCTCATTTCCGACCCCCTGAGTTTATTGCAGAGCGTGCTGCTCCTCTCTCCTCACGGGCATTTCCCAGCCCATGGGATCATCAAGGCACAGGATTGTTAAGATTGGGAAACGCCTCAAGGCTCGAGGCCAAGCTTTGACTAAACAGCCCCATGCCCACTGTTGGTCCGTACGAGCAATTTGCCAAGATTAATGACAACGATTAGCAAGAACTTGAGTCATTTCTGGCAAAAAAAATCTGTGAATCCAAGAGTGCGGCAGTCACTCCGTGGTGCTCTCTTTTGCAGTGGCACAGTGGCAGAATGCAGGAACGAGAGGAACGAAGAGATCATGGAATGGTTTGAGTGGGAAGGGTCCTTAAATCCCACCCAGTGCCAGCCCTTTTCCATGGGCAGGGACACCTCCCACTGTCCCAGGCTGCTCCAAGCTGGCCTTGGGCACTGCCAGGGATCCAGGGGCAGCCACAGCAAATCTGGCAATTCCAGCCCAGCCCCTTCCCACCTTCCCAGGGAACAATTCTCAGTTCCCAATCTCCCACTGATGCCTTGGATTTTAACTTTGATGTTTCCCGATCCCCGCAGTGCTCGGTGTGTGACTCTGCAGGGTTCTGCAGCCTGGGAGCTGCTGCTCTCTCACGGTCACAGTGACACAACAAAGCCTCTCCAAGGCTGCTCCCCAAGGACACCCAGACTGTCCTGGGCCCAAAATGTGCAACCCAACCCCTTGAGAAGGGGGGCTGAGCTGGGGAAATGCCATCATCAGCTAAAGTTTGAATTGGGGAGTTGATGCTGAGATGCAAATGGCCCAAAGCTCTAAAGGGGTGAAGAACTCGTGACTCGGGGTGCATCCTGGGCTCCATGGTGAGAGCAGCCTCTGGCTCCCCAGGCTGGGCCTTTGGAGGCCTTTCCAATCAATATCCACCTTTATTCCCTCGCTCCTGTCCGGGCTCCATTTCTAGGGAGCCACTGCAGGCATCAGCACCCATCCCTGCCCTCTGGCAGTGGGAAGCCATTCCCTGTGTCCCATTCCCAGCAGGATCCACAGTGGAAGCAGCATCCAGCAAAACCCCCCTCAGTGCCTGGAGGGGCTCTGGGGGCACAGGCAGCAGCAGGGGCAGTGCGGAGCCATCCCTCCCCAAAATCCAGGCACTGAGCCCCCCCTCCCCAGGCAGGGGTTGCTCCAGGCCCCCGGGCACAGCAGCTCCTCGGGATCCATTCTGTGCAGGGATGCGTTTCGCTGCATTTGCAGCCCCGGCTCCTGCTGCAGCTGCTGGCAGGGCTGTGCAGCTCTGGGGGATCACAGGGACGGGGCTGACAGGGCACCGAGGCACAGCTGGGACCTGAGCCACCTCCCGCCCCGCGGCAGCCACAGCTGCTCAGAGCATCCCTGCCAGATGTTTGCCCAAATTCTCATGCACACCCCTCTGTTTTGTGTTCCCGGATCACAGCTCCGGGCTCCTGCACCCTTCCCTTACAGAATCCGTGTCTGCCCACCCCGGGCTCTGAGCCTGTGCTGATTTTGCTGCTGCCACATTCCCAGGCTGTGATGTTCCCCTTTCTGAGGAGCTCTAATCAGTGCAGCTCTGGCTGGTCCCTGTGCATGTGGGATGTGACAGCAGCACAGCAGGGGGATGGTTCCCCTTCCTGACAGTGATGGGAGCCCACAGCTCCCGGGAAAATCACTCAGGAATGGTTGTGGCAGTGGTTTTAGTGCTGTAAATCCAAGAGATTCCGGGTGTTCTACAAGTGCAGAAAATAAATGCAGGCTGGCGGCTCTCCAGAGGGCAGATCTTGTGATAAATTAACTCCATTTCACCCTCCAAGCATCCCATTTCCATCCCCTGGCCCAACATCCACAACTGCACGCACTCAGCATCAGAATTTTGCCAAGCCAGTCTGATCTTCTCCATTTCCTGAAAGCCCTGAGAGTCCTTTTATAAAGATCACATTGTCAGGAGGAAAGTGGCATTAAAAGGACACTGCCCAAGTATTTCCCAAGGGCTTGTTTAGGAAGGCAACAGAAATGGGAAATAAAAAAATCCAACTTGTTCAGCTCAATGTGTGCATCAAAAAGGTTGGGTTGAATCTGGGAGTGTTTGGCATGGGGAGAAGAAGGTTTTGGGGACATCTTAGAGCCCCTTCCAGGGCCTAAAGGGGCCTATGAAAAAGAGGAGTTTTTTATATGGGCAGAGAGTGACAGGGCAAGGGCTAAGGGCTTCAGATTAAAAGAGGAGTCATGTAATTAGCTTTTAGTGAGAAATTATTCCCTGGGAGGGTGGGCAGGCCCTGGCACAGGGTGCCCAGATTTGCTGTGGCTGCCCCTGGATCCCTGGCAGTGCCCAGGGCCAGGTTGGAGCAGCCTGGGACAGTGGGAGGTGTCCCTGCCCACGGAAAAGGGGTGGAATAAATGGGATTTGAGGTCCCTTCCAGCCAAACAAAGGGGCTGCTGCTCCCTCAGCCCGTTCTGGGGAAAAGCCAGCCCGTGCCCCAGGAGCTCTGGGATCCCTCCCTGCAGCCCAGGAAGGGCTGTCCCCATGATACCTTTTTGGGACTACCCAAAAATCCAGGCCAGACAGAATTTAGGGAATAAAAAGCAGTTCTATTTACTGAAGGGCCTTCAGGTACATTTAAGGCAGATGAAACCCCCCAGGGGCCGCACCCAAAAATGGACGATGGGTCACAGGTTTTCACACTTTGGTAAGTTTGGTCCATTTGTATATTGGGGGTTATTCTGCCAATTACAGCTGCAGGTAATGAAGTCATTTACCCCAATTTACTCCCCCCAGCTCACTTTTGTTTCCATCTCTCAGGGCCCGAGGCAGTGAGGCGTCCTTGTTTCCCAGGGCCGGGGAGGAATTGTTGTGTCTGACCCAAATGTGAAGACAGTTAACCAGCACCCTCTGTGGAGTTCAGAGTGACACACTAAAGAGCTGCAGGATTACAGATCCATGGAAAACAGAAAAGCTGGAATCCTAAAGCATCAGCCTCCCTGGCAGCCCAAGGGATGCTCCACAGAGCTCCCCCAGAGCTGCAGCTGCTGTGGCGAGGGGAGCAGCTAACTCAGGGCCCCACAAAGCCCACAGCTGGCTCTGGGTCACACCTGGGGACAGGAGACCTGGCTGCAGCAGGGGACACCGAGCCCAGGTGACCTCAGCATTGTCAGGGAGAGCCTGGAGAGCACAGCTGGCTCTTAGGGTGATGCCTGAATGGGCTCCCTGGAAACAGAGCCCAGACAGGAGTGAGGGAATAAAGGTGGGTATTTATTGGAAGGCCTTCAAAGGCACACCCTGGGGAGCCCCAGGCTGCCACTGCACCCCAAGATGGACCCCCAAGATGGACAAGTCACGAGTTCTCACCCCAATTATAGGTTTGGGTCCATTTGCATATCAGCATAAATTTGCCAATTAAAACTTCAGCTACTGATGGAATTCTCCCCGGCTTGCCCCCCCTTTCTCAAGATGTTGGTTCACACATTCTGGGCCCAGCACAGCCCGAATTGTCCCTGCAGAGCCAGCCTGGAGAGGTTTGTTGTGTCTGTCACAGCCTGAGAGAGCAGCAGCTCACAGGTTACGGGACAGTTCAGAGTTACACACTGAGTGCTACAGGATTTGAGCAATATGGAAGTTAAAATCCAAGGCATCAAGGGCAAGGGAAATTGAGATTAATCTGCCTGGAGTTTTATACAGCATTTAACAAAGCACCACGCAGAAAATAATGTATTAAAGTGCACCAATAGTGGTTATAAATTGAATAAAAAAATCACTGAAAGGGATCTTACGGAAAGGGGGATGACACAACGTGGGACACAGGGACTGGGGGACTCTGTTCCCTCAAATGACGGCTGGTTCATGCCTCAGCCTTGCTGGCATTCCTGTATTTTAGATATTCCTGCACGTTGTGTGCCTGGCACGTGCCCACAGTGCTGCCCAGCAGCCACCCGAGCACAGCCCTGCTCCTGGAGGGGACAGCAGGGACATCCCTCGCATCCAGGGCTGGGGCTGATCTGAGGTTCGCCCAGGGTTAAATCCCTGCTTTTTCCCAAGGACGGCCTTTCCTCTGGAAGGCACAGGGAGGGATCCTTGGCCCTGTCCTGGGCAGGCCCAGGAGCTGCACTGGGGATCCCTGAGGGTCCTTTCCAGCTCAGGAGGTTCTGGGGGGCAGAGTCTCCTTCAGGCTCACAAAGCCCCAGGGAACCAAAGGGAGTCCTGGAACCCCGGGGAAGGTGCGGCTGCAGCTCAGCCCTGGGGACAGGGACAAGGTGCCACCCGGGCCAGCCCCCAGGGACAGGGACAAGGTGCCACCCGGGCCAGCCCCCGGGGACAGGGACAAGGTGCCACCTGGGCCAGCCCCCGGGGACAAGGACAAGGTGCCACCCGGGCCAGTCCCTGGGGACAGGGACAAGGTGCCACCCGGGCCAGCTCTCGGGGACAAGGTGCCACCCGGGCCAGCCCCTGGGGACAAGGACAAGGTGCCACCTGGGCCAGCCCCTGGGCACCTCCTGCTCTGTGCAGGGAGCTCCCCAGTCACAGCCGTGTCCCCTGCTGAGCTTTAGAAACGCTGAGCTGAGAAAAAAGGGACCTTTAGGGGCAGAACCTCCTGCCCTCAGCTGTCATCTCCTCCCGGACAAACTGTGCCGCTCTGCATTTCAAACCCATTCTCTCCTCTCCCCAGGCAGCAGGAAGGGAGCTCGGGGGCTGTTTGGGGAGCTGTGATGTCAGCTCTGCACCTCCGGGTAATCAGGGTTTCCAGCCTTAACGCGGCCCCACTCGGGCTCCGGGGGCTGGAATCTGGCATTTCCTCCTGACGGATGGTTCCAGCGCTCAGAGAGAGATTTCCATCCTTCTCCTGAGGTGTTTTGTATTTAATCCTCGGCGGTGCAGATATGCAGAGCTCCTGTTTCCTGCGGGATCCATGTTACAGTACTTTGACACGTGACATTTGACATCTGTCAAAACATCATAATCAAATCTGAGACTAAACAGCGTCTAATTAATATGACAGATGGCGGAGGAATTCTACACTTGAAGTAAAGGTAACAAGACATCTTTATTTAGGCGAAAGAGAATTCTGTTTAAAAATTAACACAAGCAGCACATTACCAGGAAATCCTCTTATTTTGGAGAAGCTGCTTTGTGCAATGAAAATTGCATCAGTTCAGGTGCTACTGAAGCTGCTCCCTCGATGCCTGCAGGTATTGCTGTGACCTCTGATATGAACCTAGTGCATCTGAACCTCCTTCTTGAGGTTGATTTTCCCCACACTTGTATATATTTATTGATCTGGATCCTCTGACACACAATTTATCAAATCTCTTGCTGCCTGCACTGCGATTATGACAGCAAAAAACCAGCAGCCCATCATTTAGCAGGCTGAATAAATTAGTTCAGCTCATTGAAATTAAAACAAGGCAGCAGGGAGAGCAAAAGGATGCTGAAGTTGTGTCTTTAACTTCAAACACGTCGCAGTAAGAAAGGAAAAACCTTTGGTGAAATTTTACCTTGCCATGGGGGACATTTCACAAATAATGGGCAGAAATGGCTGGGTTTTACAGATATATATATATAAACNATCCGTAAGTCTGCTTTTGTATTTTTATACGGTATAACTTTTTTTTTTTTTTTTTTTTTTTTTTTTTTTTTTTTTTGTCTTCTGTGTGCAAAACATAACTTTTCTCTCCCATGAATGAGCAACAGCATCAGGGATTGCTGGAAGGGATGAAGGATCAGAGAACCATGGGATGGTTTGGGTGGGAAGGCTCCTAAAGCTCATCCCAATTCCCCCTCCCTGTGATGAGAGTCACCTGGGCTCCTCTGCAGCAGCGTGGCCAGATGGGCCCAGCTCCTGTGGAGTCCAGGGACTGGGAATCCCTGGAGAGAGCCCCCAGAGCTGGTCCGGGGCTGGGAAATCCCTGGAGAGATCCCCCAGCGCTGGTCAGGAACTGGGAAATCCCTGGAGCGCTCCC
>WEKY01004813.1:33584-71636 GCA_013390045.1 Picathartes gymnocephalus | reverse complement strand
TCCCCCCATCCCCCATGTCCCTCATTTATCTCATGTCCCCCATGTCTTCACATCCCTCATGTCCCCCATGTCCCTCACATCCCTCATTCCAGCAGGGCTGGGGGCACTGAGCCCCTCTTAGGGCTGGCAGTGGCAGCCTGGCACGGACCAGGGGCTGGAATTCAGCCTGCCCTGCCCTGTCAGTGCTTTCCTGGCCCCAGCCCATCTGCTCCTCACCAGGAGCTTTGCAGGGCCAAGTGAAAAAACGCAGCAGAGCTGCTGCAACATTTCCCCAGCACATTAACACTCCCTCCTTCCTTCCCTGCTTTTTACTTATTTATAACTGTGGCACAGAATCCGAAAGTTCGGGCTTTGGCGCTGATTAAAAACCCAAATTTCCATAAATCCATAAACAGAAAACACTGCAGAGCAGTGGGCAGAGTGCCGTGTTTGAGTCATCCATGAACCTTCTGGGCTTCACAACACCAGCAGCCCTTCACAAACCCATGGAGGCCGTGATTCTCCTCCCAGGGAACTCGCCTGCAGTCCGGGAGGTGCCTGGGCAGGTGGGAGCGACTCCTGTGGATGAACAGGCACAGCTGGAACAAGGAATTCGAAGGGAGCCAGCTCTGAGGAGACGGCCTTGGAGAGACACTCAGTGAGAGCTGAGACATCACAGCCTCGAAGGGAGGGGCTGGACACAACTGGCAGCTTTGTGGAGTTTATGGATCCAAACTGGCCCAGGAAAATCCCTTTCCCCAGACTTCCCTGCCTCGGGCAGCAGCAATCCTGCCCTGCTCCTCTGGATGGTTTCCCTTTGGCAGTGGAGGGGCTTTGGTTCCACCCTGGGCCTCCCATGGCTGTCACCTGTCTGGCCCAGGTGGGAGGGGGGGATTGCCCCCGGGGCAGGTGGGGTTATCCCGATGGGGTTATCCTGATGGGATTATCTTGATGGGATTGTCCTGATGGGGTTATCCTGATGGGGTTATCCCGATGGATTATCCTGATGGGATTATCCTGATGGATTATCCTGATGGATTATCCTGATGGATTATCCTGATGGGATTATCCTGATGGATTATCCTGATGGATTATCCTGATGGATTGTCCTGATGGGGTTATCCTGATGGGGCTATCCTGATGGATTGTCCTGATGGATTGTCCTGATGGGGTTATCCTGATGGGGTTATCCCGATGGATTATCCTGATGGGATTATCCTGATGGATTATCCTGATGGAGTTATCCTGGTGGGATTATCTTGATGGGGTTATCCTGATGGATTATCCTGATGGATTATCCTGATGGATTGTCCTGATGGGGTTATCCTGGTGGGATTATCTTGATGGGATTATCCTGATGGATTATCCTGATGGAGTTATCCTGGTGGGATTATCTTGATGGGGTTATCCTGATGGATTATCCTGATGGATTATCCTGATGGATTGTCCTGATGGGGTTATCCTGATGGGGTTATCCCGATGGGGTTATCTTGATGGGATTATCCCAATGGGGTTATCCTGATGGGGTTATCCTTATGAGATTATCCTGATGGGTTGCCTTGATGGGATTATCCTGATGGATTATCCTGGCTGTCCCGTCTCCTCTCCACCCTGCAGCGGGAGGTGGGTGCTGCTCCCTCCCAGGGAACTCCCTCCCTACAAACCCAAACAGCTGAGGGGGGCTGGCAGTGCCAGGGTGCCGTGTGTGACCCTGCCCAGAGCCGAGCGGGTGCCCCGTCCCAGGGGACATCGGGATTATCCCGGAGAACTCAGCTGTGCTGGCCTCCACCTGAACCGTGTCCATTGTGTGGCACTACTGCCACCCAAAAGGAGGGAAAAGGGGGGAAAATGGGCTTTATTGAAGAGAAAAAGAAACCTCTGCTGAAGGAAAAGGCCCTCTGGAATCACAGAATCACCGCTCAGCTTGGGAAGAAGCTTAAAGCCCATCTCATCCCACCCTGCCACGGGCTGGGACACGTCCCGCCATCCCAGGGTGCTCCAAACCCCTTCCAGCCTGGCCTTGGGCACTCCCAGCATTCCTGGAACCCAGCGGACCGCATTTCCAGCGCTCCAGAGGAGGCGATGTGTGAAAAGCTGCCCGGTTTGTGGGGTTTTGTTCCCTTGCTGTTCTCCTTGTGGTCATTTCCAGCGCCGATTGCGGCAGCACAGGGAGCCGGGTATGGAGAGGCAGAATTAGGGAACTTCATCGGCAGTTGCCGGTTTCCATGGCAATGGGAGAGCAGGGATGGGGGTGCCGCTACAAAAACAAAAGCTGGCACAGATAAAGCAGCCCCGGATGGGCAGAACAGAACCCAAAATCCCATTGCTGACCAAAGAACCTGGAGGACTCAAAGAACAAAGGGATCCGCCACAACTTCCAGTGGAATTGGGGAAGGCTTAGGGAACAAATCCCACCTTTTAACACCCAGAAGCCAGAAATAAATGGAAAGGGAGAGTAATTGGGGGGGGAAGTAATCTTAGCCGTCTCTCATATCCTGACTTCTATTAGAATTGTGGAAATAATCTTTTAAAAGATGAAATCACCCAGGACAAGTGACCTTTTGTGTGGCTTCCTGCAAGGTCGTTCCAGGGGACACATCCTCCAGCTGGAATTGGCTTCTCCTGCCTTTCTGTAAGAGACGGTTCGGAAATTCCTGATTTGCCTCACAACTGCCGTGCAGAGACAGAGGCTGAAACCCCGAACTCCTGTGCACAGGGGGGACCCCAGGCCCAGGAGCAGTGGGATGTTGGCCAAGGCATTCCCTACGGAGCGCAGGTGTGCGTGTGCACCGGACTGAGAACGGCTCCCGTGGGAACCACGGAGAGAACAATGGGCCGTGACAGCGGCCTGAGCTGCGGGCAGGGCTGGGACGTGCTGGACCTGGCCTGGCCTGTCCTGCACTCTGCTTCAACGAGCCTGAGAAACAATGACCATTCCCCACCTGCCTGGTGAAGCAGCCCCCCCTCCTTTTGGCTTTTGGGACTATAAAACAGACCCCAAAGCCCACCGTGATTTTGAGATCTCCCCAGCAAAGGAAGACCCGTCCATTAGGCTGAAGAATTCTCCTTCAACACCTACAAGGGCGCGTCTCTTTTGTTGGTAGCTGTATTCTCTGTCCCCCCCTTTTTCCAGTCTCTTTTCTTTTTTTTTTAATTTCTCTTCCTTCTATCGCATCTGAGTTGGGTATTTTAATAAAGGTGTTCTGATTTGAGTTAAAGTTGAGTTTCCCTTGTGACATTTGCACTCTTGAGATCAGGTTAACGAACAAGTCACAAAAATCTGCTTTAAGGCGGATCGTGACACTTTCCCACCCCTTCCCGTGCTGGGAACAGAGCTCAACAGGCTGTTGGGTGGTTTTTAAACCGGGCTCATTCTCTCTCACCTGGTGCTCTGCTTCCAGGCAAAGGTGGGAGGAGCAGGACAAATAAAAATTGCAGTGGAAATTAAAGCACATGGAGGAAAACTCCTGAGGCTCTCGTGCCTCAGCCAGTGGCTTTAGGAATGGACTTGGGGTACCAAGCAGCATTTCCAGCACTCCTGGTGCCTCTGCTGTGGCCTCTGCTGCTCTGCCCGGGAGCCCTTCCCCTGTAATCTCCTGTTCCAAGCGTTTGGGGGTTCAATTTCCATGCCAAGGAATGATGGGTTTTCCAGACACATCCAAAATTTCCATGAAAAGGAAAAATAGGCTTTCTAGATGCATCCAAAGTAGATAAGATGGCAGAAATGTACATTAAATTAAAACAGAGTTTTCTAAAGGAATCCTATTAAAAGAAAGAAAGATTCTAGAATTATAATTTCTCTTCATTTTCATTCAGATTGGGTCTATTTAACCGTGAAGCCCCTCTCTGTTTTTAAATGCATGCTAATTTTAATATTAAAAGTTTCACTTCTACATAAAAAGGGATTTTTTGAAGATTGAGATGAAGCACTTTCAGAAATCAAAGTCTGGAACATTTCCTTCTGATAATGTTCAAATCCAATGTTTGGGAATTATATTATTTGCCTTTTTTTTTAAATTTTACTAATCTCTTTGCTGATTTCAACCTATTTAGCAGATCTCCCATTCCTATGAAACTTCACAGTTCAATCAATTATTTAATTGAAAAGAAAGGAATTAAATTCTTCATCCAACAGAGAGGTCCTGGAGCTGACCCAAGACCAAGCCAGAGCTGAATGAAGTCCTGCAGAGCCCCAGGCCAGTGATTGCCTCAAACAGGATCTTCCTGCTTGGATTCCTCCTCCCTTTCTTCCTTTTCTCTCCCTGCTCCCAGAACACCAATTCTAACGTGGGGGTTTTTTTCTGACAGAAATTTCTCTGGTGGGATTTCAGCCCCACCTACATTTCCCCAGCACAGCCAGGGCACTGCAGGAGCCTCCAAAGGATCCACGGGGCTTTTGGGACCTTCCAGGGAGGAGAGGGATTCAGGGAGAGCTCGGAGCCTGAAGGGGCTCCAGGAGAGCTGGAGAGGGACTGGGGACAAGGGATGGAGGGACAGGACACAGGGAATGGATTCCTGCTGGAAAAGGGGAGATTTGGGTGGGATCTTGGGAATTAGGAATTCCTGTCTGGGCTGGAATTGCCAGATTTGCTGTGGCTGCCCCTGGATCCCTGGCAGTGCCCAAGGCCAGGCTGGACTTTGGGGCTTGGAGCAGCCTGGGACAGTGGGAGGGGACAGCAAGCTTGGAACTGGATCCTAAAGGTCCCTTCTGGCCTTATCCATGGTGTGAAAATGTGATGGAAACCTGGGCAGGAGCCTGAAACACGGGGCAGGAGCACAGCCCCACACCTGGAATGTGCTCTGGGATATCAGAGCAGGGCCAGGAGCACTCATCCCATACCTGGAATGTGCTTTGGGATATCAGAGCAGGGCCAGGAGCACAGCCCCGCACCTGGAATGTGCTCTGGGATATCAGAGCAGGGCCAGGAGCACAGCCCCACACCTGGAATGTGCTCTGGGATATCAGAGCAGGGCCAGGAGCACAGCCCCGCACCTGGAATGTGCTTTGGGATATCAGAGCAGGGCCAGGAGCACAGCCCCACACCTGGAATGTGCTCTGGGATATCAGAGCAGGGCCAGGAGCACTCATCCCATACCTGGAATGTGCTCTGGGATAAAGAAAAGCACAGGGATGTTACAGAGAGCCCTGAGCCTGACTCCTGGGCATTCCCCCGGGGTGTTCCCAGCTCAGCAGCATCACCAGGGCTGGAGAGCTCCTTCCACAGGAAGGGAAACAGCCCCGGGGAGCATTTCCAGCTCTCCTGGAAATCTCTCCCAGCTCCATATTCACACCAAGGGCTGTGGGCAAAGAGCTGAAGAAAGTCTTGGCTGGAAATGTCCTTTAGCAACATTTTACACTGATTTCAGCTACAGCTGCCTCTCCTAAACTCCCAGGGCTCTGGGTTCAAGTCATTACCCTCAGACTGGAATTAACGTCTCTGAGGTCTCCATAAATCCCCCAGGACTCGCAGTCCCTCCTGCTGTGAGGTTCCTGTCACTGCCCGTGGTCAGCTCAGGACCTGCACCGATTCCAGAGCTGGGATCCCTCACTGCAGCTCTGCCCAGATCCCTTGGGAATTTCCGTCAGTCACCTGCATGGACTGAGCTTCATCTGGGGAGGGGATTCTGCAGTCAGGGAAGGCAAACCTCACCTTTAATCCCCTCAGAATTCAGGTTCTCTCCACCCAAACGGTGGAGTCCCCATCCCCGGGGGGATTTAAAGCCCTGTGGATGTGGCCCTTGGGGACATGGGACCATGGTGGTCTTGGCAGTGCTGGAGAAGGGTTGGACTCGAGGCTTTTCCAACCCAAATGATCCCAAATTCCAGTTACCAAAACCTCTTATTTAATGAGCCGGTTTCAGTGTTCATAAACACAAAACAGAATCATTTTTCACAGTGGGTAATTTTTTACCAATTTATTGTTAGGAAGTAGGTGCCAAGCAGCCGAACACCCAGTGTGAATTTACAGCAGCAATTTCTGGAGGGTTTCCTGTGGCTGGGGAATTTGCTGTGGCCAAGCTTTGAGGTGGCCAAGGATATCCTGTCAGATATCAGGGAGAAATCCTTGCCTGGGAGGGTGGGCAGGCCCTGGCACAGGGTGCCCAGATTTGCTGTGGCTGCCCCTGGATCCCTGGCAGTGCCCAAGGCCAGGTTGGAGCAGCCTGGGACAGTGGGAGGGGTCCCTGCCATGGCAGGGCTGGCACTGGGTGGGATTTGAGGTCCCTCCAACCCAAACCATTCTGTGAGGTGGTGATTTAATGATGATCGTGACTGTTACAATTTTAAGGCTGATGCAGGCAAACATCCATCTCATCCCAGCATCTCACAACAACAACAACAAAAAGGGACACATTTAGCCTGGGGTTTTGAAGTTTCCTCCCTTCACTCAGAGCATCCCAGCTCAGTTTCCAGCCTACTGACACAACAGTTGAAGGGATAAATAGAAATCACTTTTAAGCAGGACTCTGAGGGCTCCAAATAATGAAATAAGTTGCTCACGAGGACCATTCCCTAAAAGGTCCACACACACAGCCTGTGGCCGTCACCCCTCCAGTTCCTCTGTGGTGTGTCCAGTACCAATTCTTTCGGCGGAAAGAACAAACAAGAGAGGAAATTGTGCCATCACTGTTCCTCTCAGCCACATTCCTGTTGGAATTGTTCTCCCATTGCAAACTCATTACCTCAGTCTCACTTCGAGCAAGTGAGGAAACTCCGCACTCACCATTTGCTCTCAGAACTTTTATTGCCCTGCAGTGAGGAGCAACTTTTGGGTTGTTCTGTCTCTGCAGGTGGCAGAGGAGGGTTTGGAGAGGGTTCTGTTCCTCCTTGGACTCCGAATGCTCAATCAGTTTGGTATTTCTGAGCATGGGGAAGGCAGTTTTAATCGAGATCCTCTGCTGGTCTGAACAAAGACAATTAAGAGAATTAAGAAAATTAAACCAAATTGAGATTGACCTACTTCATATAGGCAAGGGCTCAGTGTGAGCCAGCAAAGAGCTTCATTTAACTCCTAAGAGTTTGCATTGTGCAAACTCTTTTAAAAAAAATCCCTGAGAGAGTGGGAGACAAAAAAAGAGCAGCTAAAAACTATTGACTGAGAGAACGTGCTCGGTCTGGTGTCACATGAAATGTCAAAAGCACGGAGCTCTGTGGTGCCATTTTGCAGACAGAAGTGAGAAAAAATTAAGGCGTCAAGCAGAAAAATAATTAGCCAGAGCTCTTGGCTTGTCTGAGTCTGTTTTAATGAGGTGAAGCTCCCCCAGCTCGTGGTGGGCTCGTGCCCCGTGGGGAGGGGACAGGGCTGGTTCCCCAGAGGATCGGGGTGGATCCATTCCAGCTGTGTGGGAGATTGCTGAATAAAGTCATTTTCCTGCTGGATTCAGCTGTCACCTCCCCACTGGGGACAGGATCAGGCCAGGGGTCCTGGGACAGCACCCAGGGCCAGAGCTGGGAGAGCTCCTGGGAGCACCCTGGGACAGGGGCTGCTCCACTTGCAGGAAACCCAGGTGCTGACAGTGATTTCCTCCTGCCTTACCCAGCCAGAACCCCCCGAGACGGGACCCTGCTAAAGTGTCTTGGTTTGAAAAGCCAGGGGTCTGCTGAGCAGGGCAGGAGCCTCCCTTGAAGTGCAAAATGGAAACCCCCTCCCTCCGAATTATTATCAATTTGAAATTAAGGGGCTCTCAGGCAAAGAGATGAGAGTAGGAATAATGGTTCTTTTAACAGGAAAATTAAAATAAAATGCAGCAGTACAGAACCCTGCCAGAGTCAGAACCCAAGCTGCCCCCCCATCAGTCGGGGCGTTGGCAGCAGTGCCACGGGATGGTGGCTGCAGCCCTCCTGCAGGGACAGCTGGGGTTTGTTGGAGCAGGGATCCTGTAGGAGGGTGGANGTCCAGTACCGAACTTAATTTCAGTTTTTTTCCAATCAGCAAGGATATTATTTTTGGTTTTGAACCACAAATAGGAGGACATATCCCAACTCAGTGCAGTGCTTGCAAAGAGAAGCTTGAAAAATGTTGAATCAATAATATGGGGTGGGTTAGGGTTTTTTGGCTTTGTTTTTTTTGTTGTGGTTTGTTTTTTTTTTTTTTTTTTGTTTTTTTTTTTTTTTGTTTTTTTTTTTTTTTTGTTTTTTTTTTTTTTTTTTTTTTTTTTTTTTTTTTGTTTTTTTTTTTTTTTTTTGCAAGATGCGTTGCAATCTAAGGCAAAAGCCAACAGCCAAGGTGCAGGGAGCTCTCTGGGCCAGGACAGCCCTGGGTGCTGACCCAGCTCTGCTCAGGAGGAGCTCAGAGCTGGAGACCTTTCCAGAGAGCAGCTGGGAGAGCAGTGAGTGGGTTCTGATAGTTGTGCTTCAAAAGATTACCTTGGGGAGAGTAAATAAAAGGAAACAAGTTGTAAAATATGTGATTCTTGGAGCTGTAATGCTTAAATAAAGGTGCTCTTTGCTGCTCTGTGCTTAGTGGTGGGCACTGCTGTTATGGGGTCATCCAGAAAATACAGAGGGGACAGGAGCCCAGCAGAAACAGCACCTTCCACCCTTGGACCAGCATTTAAACCCCAAAGGAATGTTTTGGCTTGCTGTGCCTTCACCTTCCTGTGTCTTACCAGACCCTGCAGCCTCTTCCAAGGGCAGGTGGGGCTGTTCCTGCGTGCTTGGAGCTGAGTACAGCACAGGGGACAGGGAAAGGGACAGTGGCACGGAAGGGGACAGGGAAAGGGATGATGGCACACAGCTGGGAGGAGTGGCTGAAACGGAACGGGCAGGGATTGATCCCAGGAACTGATCCCAGGAATTTCCCCAGCACAGGAGGCAGAATTCTGCCCGGGGCAGAGCCCAGAGAGGGGCTGGAGTCTCCTCCCTGGGATATTCCAGGATTATCTGGACAGAGCCCTGTGCCCCGGGACCCTCTGGGGTCCCCTCCAGCCTGGCCCATCCCGTCAGTCCGTGGCTCTGCAGTGACACGGTCACATTCACCAAGCTGGGGTGTTTTAAGGCAGCCACCCCTTTCCAGAGCCCATGCCTGTCCCTCTGCAGGGCGGCAGAGGAGCCCTTGGCAAAGAGCTTGTGGTGCTGCTGCAGTTCCCCAGCCAGGCTGGGTCTGTTCAAAGGGCAGCCCGGGCACAGCCCAGCAATAACTCGCTGAATTGTTGGTCCCTGTGTGGCACCAGCTGCCTTCAGGCCCTGGGGCCCTGGGTTCATCTCCTGAGCTCTCTGCTCTCTGCCCTTTCCGGGCTCTACAAAAGGCACTGAAGGAGATCCGGGCAAAGAATTAACTCTAAGCAGAAATTTTGCGACTTCCCAGCTTTGCAGAGGATCCAGAGGGGAGCTGGGCTCAGGCTCAGCACGAGAGCAGCTGATGTGCCCCAACCCCATCCAGGTTTGGTTTCATCAGCCCACATTTATCTGCCCCCAAGCTGGGAGATGTTCTCAGCCATCCCAAGGCTCTCTCCAGCTCAGCGATTGATGAAAGGCAGGCTGGCTCCCTGGGAAAAGCTGCCAGGACGAGATCAGTTCCATCCAAACCTTGTTTAAGCAGCTGCTCCCCTTCCCAAGGCAGCTCTCTGCTCTGATCGCAGCTCTGGCAGCCCCTTTGCTGTGCAAACCACGGAAAAAGGGACCACAAACTCCTCCCGAGTGCTCTCCACAGCAGATTTTAGATCCTTTATGGAAAAGCAGCACCCCTGGAGCTGAGCCAGCCCCAGTCCTGGCTCTATGGGAGCACCAGGACTCTGTGGGATGGGTTTTCCACTCCCAGAACTCCTGCTGGAGCCCAGAGTGCTCCAGCTGCATCTCCAAAATTCCTGTCCATGTTCCTGCAATCTCCAGGACAGCCCAGTCCTTCATCTCCCACCCTGTGACAGCGAGCCGTGCCCTCTCCCACGTTCCCAGGATGATCTGCTGGGAGGACATATGGAATGGTTACAGGAAAATCGTGATGGAAGTGACACAACTTGCCAGGATGTTCAGTTTAATAACCCTGAAAAATGGCTACTCACGAAAAGCACAGTCATTCCCGAGAAAATGTGTTTTCCCCAAGCTTCCCACGCCCACGCAGCCACTTCCCACTGGTGTTCCCAACACTGTGAGTCCCAGACGTGGAACAGCACCAGGGAGCCACAGGCAGGCACATTCCTGAGGGAAGCCAGGAGGGAGGCAGAGCCCTCTGAGCGCAGGGAATGCTGTCAGGACAAACACAGTTCCACAGAATCCCTAGGGATGGAAAAGAGCCCTGAGCCCATCAATCCAACCAGCAGCTCCAGGCTCACCAGGGCCTCAAGAGCCACATCCAGGTTTTCTGAGCACTTCCAGGGCTGGGGACTCCACCCTGCCCTGCCCAGTCTCTTTAAATGATTCACAACCCTATCCATGATTTATTTTTTTTCCCAATATCCAAGCTGAGCCTCCCCTGGCCCAGCCCGAGGCCGTTCCCTCTCCTCCTGTCCCTGGGAATCATCCTGGCAGGGAGTTGTGCAGGGCCACGAGGTCCCCCCTGAGCCTCCTTTGCTCCAGGCTGAGCCCCTTCCCCAGCTCCCTCAGGAATTCTCCAGCCCCTTTCCCAGCTCCGTTCCCTTCCCTGGCCGCTCTCCAGTCCCTCAGTGCCAAAAACTGTCCCCAGGGCTGGAGGTGTGGCCTGAGCAGGCCCAGCACAGGGGACAGCACTGCCCCACCCTTCGCATCTGTGATGCCAGGAAGGTGGGACCTTTGGGAGGGGACAGGACAGGTGGCACACTCCTGCTCCACGGACAGGGCTGGCACCTGCGGCATCACGGCCCTGAAAAGTCACCCTGAAAAGTCACCCTGGAATGTCACCCTGGAACACCACCCTGAAATGTCACCCTGAAACATAACCCAGAACTGTCACCCTGGAACGTCACCCTGAAATGTCACCCTGAAATGTCACCCTGAAACATCACCCTGAAATGTCACCCTGGAACACCACCCTGAAATGTCACCCTGAAATGTCACCCAGAAATGTCACCCTGGAACGTCACCCTGAAATGTCACCCTGAAATGTCACCCTGAAACATCACCCTGAAATGTCACCCTGGAACACCACCCTGAAATGTCACCCTGAAATGTCACCCTGAAATGTCACCCTGGAACACCACCCTGAAATGTCACCCTGAAACATCACCCTGAAATGTCACCCTGAAACATCACCCTGAAATGTCACCCTGGAACACCACGCTGAAATGTCACCCTGAAATGTCACCCAGAAATGTCACCCTGGAACGTCACCCTGAAATGTCACCCTGAAATGTCACCCAGAAACATCACCCTGAAATGTCACCCTGGAACACCACCCTGAAACCTCACCCTGAAACCTCACCCTGGAACGCCACCCTGAAATGTCCAGGCACCCAATTCCTCACCCACAGAGCTCTCCCTGGTTTGTCCAACAGCACCAGGCTGCAGGTGGCAGAGCTGCCAGCCCGGCTGTCCCCCAGGGCTCCGTGGGGAGCACCTGCTCTGGAAGGGACCCCCGAGCCCCTCTGGTTCCTGTGCCCCCTGGGATGTCCTTGCAGGGCCCAAAGGCAGAAGAGCCCTCCACGAGGTCAGAGCCTGCGAGCCCTTTGTGCTGCTCTGGAAAAATGCAAACTAAGGAATAAACCCACGGGGCTTTTGATCTGCTGCATTTTATGCAAAAGGAATTAACCTTTGTACCCCAGAGCTCCATCTCACCAGTCCCATCCCAGGGCAATGGCATCTTCCGGAGGCTTCTTGCTCAGGAGTCTGGAATGTGTTTAAAAAATTCCCACATAAGCAAAAATGCAGCAAAATGCACAAAGCTGCAGGTAAGCATGAAAAAAATCTCAGTGTGAAAACATCCAGGCCTTTGTGCTGCCTACAGAAACACACCCAGGGATCCAGAAAATCCCAGTGCTTACTGGGTTGGAATGGTCACCATCAGTGACCTGATTTCCCTCACGTGCCCCAGGGGTTTATTGTGGGTACCAGGGGATTTAACAGCTTTTCCGAGGTGGAAAAGCAGGAGAAGTCTCTGCCTGCTTTAGCAGTTTTTAAAATCCATGGAAGCTGAATTTCACCCAGGCCTGTGCAGCCCCCAGTGCGGCCCCCAGTGCAGCCCCCAGCTGCTGCCAGGTGCTGACATGGAGTAAGGGGTCATAAATAAAGCAACGGGTCTCTCATCACCAAATCCAACTGATGGTGCTGGGCAAAAATATCCACCCAACAGATGCCATCTGCAATCGATTGAAAAGCTGAATCCAAGGAGTGTTTATCCTGTTTTTTCTGGGCACCTGCTTTCTCATAGGATTAAACTGTGTTTGCAGGGCTCAGTCTTCCTTTGTCTCTTCTTGATGACACAGGGCAGGGTTAGATGGGATTTTGGGAGGGAATTCCTGGTTTGTGGTGGGCCCAGGCCCTTCACTGCTCTGGGACTCGGTCACTGCCTCTGAACAGAGGCTTCACCTTCAAAAATAACAATTCCTAATCATTTGCAACTGGGTTGAACCGTGAATGTGGCAGATTCTGAAGGTCTTGTGACGGAAAGACTTAATGCCTATTAATTAGGATCACTATTACTATTTTTGTGCTAAGTCTCCATGGTAATAATTCTCTTCTGGAGGGTGCCAGGGGAAAATTTGGGTTGATTTTGATATGAAGAGTTCAGACCAGTGCCACAATACCTCTCAGTCTCTCAGCAGGGTCGCTGTGAAAGACAAGATGCAGATTTTGTCCCTTTTCATCATTTCCTGAGAGGATAATTTTTAGAGAAGCAGCTACTCATAATTTCTGGAGTTCAAGCACAGGAGTGTCTGTTTGTGTAATTACATTTCCCTTACCAAGTTGATTCCTTGTGAGATTGCTTTCTAGTGTGCAGAATTTCT
This sequence comes from Picathartes gymnocephalus, assembly GCA_013390045.1. NCBI lineage: Eukaryota > Metazoa > Chordata > Aves > Passeriformes > Picathartidae > Picathartes > Picathartes gymnocephalus. The sequence continues at coordinate 58,802 of WEKY01004813.1, read as the reverse complement.
CCTTTGAAACTCCACCAAGCAGAGCTCAGAATTTCCTTTCCTGATACATTAAAAAACCTCTTTAAAAAAAAAAGAGAAACATGGATCAATCCACGCACACCATGAGAGAGGCAGCTCTCGACTTCCTCTGGGTTAAAATATTCAGGCTGAAGGGGGGGGGTTCTGCATTCCACATTTTTCCTTTTTTTCCAGGCTGTTTTTTCCAAAACTCATTTAGTTCTTGCTTTTGTTGTGTTGTCATCTGAACACTCCTCACTTTTTCCCCAGAGCAGGGACACCTCCCACTGTCCCAGGCTGCTCCAAACGCCAGTGTCCAACCTGGCCTTGGGCACTGCCAGGGATCCAGGGGCAACCACAGCAAATCTCGCAATTCCAGCCCAGACAGGAATTCCTAATTCCCAACATCCCACCCCAATCTCCCCTTTCCCAGTCTGAAGCCATTCCCTGTGTCCTGTCCCTCCATCCCTTGTCCCCAGTCCCTCTCCAGCTCTCCTGGAGCCCCTTCAGGCCCTGCAAGGGGCTCTGAGCTCTCCCTGGATCCTTCCCTTCTCCAGCTGAACATTCCCAGCTCTCCCAGCCTGGCTCCAGCCCTGGAGCAGCTCCGTGGGCCCCTCTGGATCACTCCAGCAGCTCCAAGTCCCTGTGTCCCCTGCCCAGGTGCCCTGGCCATGCTCCCAGGCCAGCCCAGGACAGAGGGGCCGTGCCCAAGGACGGGGCTGTGCCACCACTCCTGCACTCCCCGGCTCCAGAAGGGCACCTGGTGGCCTCAGGAACAACCTGGTGGCCCAGGAATATCCTGGTAGCCCTGGGAATAACCTGCTGGCCGCTGGGAATAACGTGGTGGCCCCAGGAATATCCTGGTGGCCTCAGGAATAATCTGGTGGCCCTGGACATAACCAGATGGCTCTGGGGACAACCTGTTGGCCTTGGGAACAACCTGGTGGCCTCAGGAAAAACCTGGTGGCTCTGGGGATTACCTGCTGGCCTCGGGAATAACCTGCTGGCCCTGGAAATAACGTGGTGGCCTCGGGAATAACCTGCTGGCCCTGGAAATAACCTGGTGGCCCAGAGGATATCCTGGTGGCTTTGGAGATAACCTGGTGGTCCTGGGAATATCCTGGTGGCTCCAGGAATAACCTGGTGGCTCTGGGAATAACCTGTTGGCCTTGGGAACAACCTGGCAGCCTCAGGAAAAACCTGGTGGCCCTGGGGATTACCTGCTGGCCTTGGGTATAACCTGCTGGCCTCTGGGAATAACATGGTGGCCTCGGGAATATCCCAGTGGCCTCAGGAATAATCTGGTGGCCCTGGAAATAACCTGGTGGCCCAGAGGATATCCTGGTGGCTTTGGAGATAACCTGCTGGTCCTGGGAATATCCTGGTGGCTCCAGGAATAACCCGGTGGCCTCAGGAATAACGTACTGGCCCTGGGAATAACCTAGTGGCCCTGGGAATAATCTGGTGGCCCCAGGAATAACCTGTTGGCTTTGGGAATAACCTGGTGGCGCTGGAAATAACCTGGTGGCTCTGGGAATATCCTGGTGGCTTTGGGAATATCCTGGTGGCCCTGGGAATAACCTGGAGCAGAGGGAGGAGGAGGCTGATCCATCCAAAGCAGCCCCAAGCAGCCCCCAGGGCAGTGACAGCCCCGGCCCTGGGCAGGCACCAGGGACCGATTGCTTCTGATTTTTCTGCTGTGCGAAGGCAAAGCTCTCACAGTCTGAATAAATACATTTTCCAGCTTTGGCTCCCGTATTTCTTCTGTGATTTATCTCATACTCAGTATTTCATCCTCACCTTGCAAAAAGCGTGTGCCATGAAGAGAAAGTGGTGTTCGCTTCTAAAAGCTTTTTTGTTAGGGAATTTTGGGGGTTTTTTTTATCTTTGAGGATATATATTGCTGTTTCCAAAATGAGAGGATGTGTTGAGATATAGTAAAGGCATAACAGAAATTCAGATCAAAAATCCTGAAGGGTTTTGGTTGAAACTGTTCACCAAATTGAGTCTAATTTGCAAAAGACTGTGATCAGTACCAAACTGAAGTTTTTGGTGTCATTAAGCTGTTCCACCTGCCTTGGGTGATCATTGCCTGCTCTGCATTACTGATATCATTCTCGTACTACCTTTTTAAATGCAGAGATTGTGATGGCAAAGGGAATGATGGCACAAACAGATTAAAAAAATAAGCCCATTTAGGGGTTTTTACAAGCAGAGCTCATTTTTTGATCCAGCACCTTTTTAGCTCATTTGCACACAATACCTGTGGAACAGACACCTTTTTCCCCCTCTTCCTTTTGCACTCCTGTGACAGCAAAATAACAAAAAGCACTTTTAAAAATAATGACTCCCAGTTTGAAACCTTGACTAATGAGGTGCAGCCTGATTTAACAGCATTGTTCTGAAGGTTTAAAAACAGGGAATTAAAACGAGATCATTCCCACACCAACTGCAGGGCCACAAACTCCACGGAAAGGGCTGCCCGGTGCCCAGGGTGGCACTGAGGAACCCCTCGGCTGCTCAGGGCTCCTCCTGGACCCACCAAGGGGTGGCTGCAGATCCAGGGCTCAGCAGGGACTCTTTTCCAAGGGAGCAGGAGCCAGGAATGGATCCCAGCTTCTCCTGAGCCCCAGGTGTGGGAGAGGCCCAGGCCAGGTGATGCAGAGGGAGGTGATTTCCTGAGCTCTGCTGTGCTTGCATCTCCACTGCAGCAAATAATGGGGGTTTTACACAAAACCTCCACAGAGCTTTGGGCAAATAACTACAGCAAATAATCCCTTATTCCTTGATTAGTTTTGTCTGCTTGTTTTTTTCTTCTCCTGGTGAAGCATCCTTGAGCTGGTTCCTTCTTCTTTGGATAAGTTCATTGTTCAGATATATCCCCCATTCAGATTTATTAGAAGAATATTTAATTTTAAACTTCCACGGGGATCGTGGCCTGTCCCAGCACTGGGGACAGGGCTGGGGTGCCCAGGGACAGGACATGGAGGGGCTGGAGCAGGGAAGGGACTGGAGCTGGGAAGGGGCTGGGGACTTCCTGAGGGAGCTGGGAAAGGGGCTCAGGGAAAAAGGGAAAATGGCCCCAAGTTATGCCATGGGAAGTTCAGGAAAATATTGGGAAAATTCCTTCATGAGAAGGGTTGCAAAACATTGGAATGGGCAGGTCAGTGGTGGAATCCCCGTCCCTGGGTGGATTTAAAGCCACATGGATGTGGCACTTGGGGACAGGGGCAGTGGTGGCCCTGGCAGAGCTGGGCAGGAGTCAGACTCAATGAATTCAGAGGGATTTCCCAATTCCCAGATAATTCTGTGATTCCTGGTTGCTCCACATCCAGAATCCCACCCTGGGAGTGGCCAGGTCAGGGTGAGGAGGGGTCTGAGCATCCCCAAGGGAAGCTGTGAGGAACAGGAGCTTCCTTTGCCAAGGCTCCAGGAATGTCACCTTTGCTGGCCAGGACAGCAGCAGGATCCAACCTGCATGGTCTGGAGTGGATCCTGAGCTTCATTCCCTGCCCCTACAGCCCTGCCTGGGCCCTGACTCTGTGCTTGGGCTGCCTGGGGCTCCCTGGCACCAGCCCTTGGTGAGGAGAATCCCCCACTCTGCACAGACCTGGGCCAGGAGCCCCGTGGCACCTCTGCCACTCAGTGACCCTGGCTCCTGCCCTGCCAAAAAAAGCACTTTGGAGCTCCAAAGTCACAGCAACAGGGAAAAAAAAAAGTGTCATTTTTCAGCCCAGACAACGGCCAGGACAGAGCCTCTCTGAGAGCTGAGCACTTCGGTGAAAAATTTACATGAGATATAAAATAGCTCAGATATTGATTAAGGGCTGAAACAGAAGTAGTTACGAGTTATTTATTCTTTATACTCTGGCATAATACAGGAATTATTTAATTAGGAACAGAATTATTTACAGAAGGTGCATTTGTGGCGAGTTTGAATCAATAGGTTTAGTTAATCAGCACAAATATAAATCTAGGTGGAGTTTAATTAACTGCAGGCCTGTCAGCAGTTCCGTGAGTGCATCCCACTGGCAGCAGCTCTGGGTGATTTTTATGGATAGCTCACCTTTAAATCCACTTCTTTGTGCAGGTTTCGTGCTCTCCTTGAGAACACTCTTCACTTGCCCGTGTTCAATGGGAACAGATGGGAATTCTCCTCCCCCAGCCCCGAGTGTGGCTGGTGAAGAGGTTCCGTCAGACAGGAGCAGCAGGGAAGCTGTGCCAGGGCTCCAGGAGAGCTGGAGAGGGGCTGAGGACAAGGGATGGAGGGACAGGACACAGGGAATGGCTTCAAACTGGGAAAGGGGAGATTTGGGTGGGATATTGGGAAGGAATTCCTGGCTGGGAGGGTGGGGAGGGGCTGGGGTGGAATTCCCAGAGCAGCTGTGGCTGCTCCATCCCTCCATCCCTCAGTGAAAAGTCACTTCTCTCAGTCAGAAATGCAGTTCCGTTCCCTAAGCGTGAGCCCCTTGCTGAGGGAAGTCTGCTGCAAAACCAGAAAATGATCAAGGAAAGTCAGAGTTTTGGACTTTTGGAAGAAAATCCTGCAGTTCTTAGGGAAATCTGTAATTTCAAAGGGAGTTTCTGCTTGGATGACGACCCTCTGGCTGTTTTTCTCTCTTTTATATCAGTAGAAATGGAAATATGGATTCACTTAGAGTTGGATCAGTCCAGAGGTTACAGAATTTATCCTCAGTACTTTAAAAATGGAGTGTTTTTTGGAAGAGGAATAATTTTCCCTTCTCTCCAGAGGCAGCAGGAAGGATGGAGAACATGTTTCCTATTTTATTGCAATATTTTTCAGTGAAGGGAAGCCTGGCACATTCCTGATCTGTTTGATAACACCCCTGTTTCATGGCACCGACAGCAAAGTGAGAGTGAGCAAAATAAACCATCATTTATTCATCTCATTCCCATTGTTCATCATAGCAGAGGTTTCTCTGAGCACAGGCAGGAATCCCCCTCTCCTTCCTGCCAAGCTCTTGAACTGGGATCGAAGCCACCGACTTGTTTTAATTAACGCTAATGCTCAATTAAATCAAGTAAACATTAAGATTCATGAGTTACAACCTTCAATTACCAAATTATTTGAAGGCAGCTTGTCAGGATGCAGCCACACAAAAGGCAGAATTCCTCCTGGGAGGCTCAGGAGCTCTTCCAGGGGCTCTGTCACCTGCAGCCTGATGGGATCCAGGCAGGGCAGTGTCCACCAGGAGCATCCCAGCCCCTGGAGCATCCCAGCCCTGCAGGGCTGAGCCACACAAGGAGTTCCACACTCCCACCGTGTTGGGTTAATTTGGGTGCCACCGAGGCAGGACAAAAGATGACAGATTGGCCCTGTCAGTCAGAGGAGGAAGAGAATAGCAAAACTAATTTGGCTTGTCATCAGGAGGATAAATCTTGCTGGGAGGGCTGCTGTGCTGTTTCCTCACTCAAAACAGCTCCTCTGACAGCAGGGGCACCCGAAGGCAGCTCTGGGCTGGCACTGGGGGCTCTTTGCCCGGGTTTCACTTCAGGCTCCTTTCCCGGGAGAGCAGCCCAGGAGGAGCTGCCCCAGCACTGCCACAAAACCCTGCTGCCCTCAGGGGTTCTGCCCCTGCACACAGCTGGGATGGCCTCGAAACAGGGGCGTGGAATGCCAGAGTGTCCTGGGTGGGACGGGACCCACAGGGATCCTGAAATCCAACCCCTGGCCCTGCCCAGACCCCCCAACATTCCCACCCTGGGCATCCCTGGGTGTCCAAACCCTCCTGGAGCTCTGGGGCCGTGCCCATTCCCTGGGGAGCTGTTCCAGTGCTGATCCCACCCTCTGGGGGAAGAGCCTTTCCCTGATCTCCATCCCATATCCCCTGACCCAGCTCCAGCCCTCTCCCTGTCCCAAGGAGCAGAGATGGGAGCTGCCCCTCCGCTTCCCATCAAGAGGAAAGTTGCCCTGGCTGCATTGTACATTCATTTATTCAACATCCGAGGAATCATTTGGACAGCAATAATTTGGACAATTAATGCACAACAAAGTGAAAAGCACGGGCTGTGCAGGGGCAGGCGCTGGCTCTGGGGGAACCATTCCTGTGGAGCACCAGAGCCCTTCCTGCACCAGCCCTGGCCTTGCAGCAGCGTGGCTCCAGGCACAGAGATCTTCTAGTGAAAGCACTGGCGTGCATCCTGAAAAATCAGGATTAATTTCTTAATTCTCCACATAATTTCTTCGTTTCCACGTGGGGCTGCTGTAGCTGGGAGTAGCTGCCAGCCCAGCTGTCCCACACTGACCCTTCCCCCCTGGACAAGCATCGTTTCCTGCCCAGCAAAGTGGCACAGGAGCAGCTGATGCTGAGGAGGACTTGGAGAAGCTGCAGTGTTTCCCCAGAGCTGCTGGACCTTTTCCCCACTGCCTCGGGCTCAAGGCAAGCCTGTGTGCTCAGTGCTGGCCTGGGGGGAACCTCCCAGGGGAAGCAGCTCCAGGAGAGCAGGCCAGGAAAGGCACCAGGTGACACCAACACATTTTCACTCCCACTTCTCATTTTTAGGGCTCTTTGTCTTCCTTTCTTTTCCATTTATTTTCCCAGCCACGGCACCTCCTCCTTTCCACCTGGCAGTGCAGCTGGGTTTGTTTTACTGACCCTCAGGACCCGTGTGCTGAGCTTTATTGATGAACCAGCAGGACCCGAGCAGCGACATCAAACTGTCAGAGGCCCTCAGCCCTGGGTGTCCCTGGGTGTCCCTGGGTGTCCCTGTCCATCCCTGTCCATCCCTGTCCATCCCTGTCTGTCCCTGCGTGTCCCTGTCTGTCCCTGTCCATCCCTGTGTGTCCCTGTCCATCCCTGTCTGTCCCTGTCCATCCCTGTCCATCCCTGTCTGTCCCTGTCCATCCCTGTCCATCCCTGGCTGTCTCTGTCCATCCCTGTCCATCCCTGTCCGTCCCTGGGTGTCCCTGGGTGTCCCTGTCTGTCCCTGGGTGTCCCTGTCCATCCCTGTCCATCCCTGGCTGTCCCTGGGTGCAGGGAGGGCTCAGGGCAGGGCCCAGGCTCTGCTCCAGGGCCCAGCAGTGGCACCAGAGCCACGGGCAGGGATTGATCCCAGGATTGATCCCAGGATTGATCCCAGGGATTGATCCCAGGGATTGATCCCAGGGACTGATCCCAGGATTGATCCCAGGGACTGATCCCAGGGATTGATCCCAGGATTGATTCCAGGGACTGATCCCAGGATTGATCCCAGGGACTGATCCCAGGGACTGATCCCAGGGACTGATCCCAGGATTGATTCCAGGGACTGATCCCAGGATTGATCCCAGGGACTGATCCCAGGGACTGATCCCAGGGATTTCCCCAGCACAGGAGGCAAAACTCCTGCCCTGGGCTGAGCCCAGAGAGGGGCTGGAGTCTCCTCCCTGGGGATATTCCAGGATTATCTGGACACAGCCCTGTGCCCTGAGCTCTGGGATGGCCCTGCTGGAGCAGGGAGTGGCACCAGGGACCCTCTGAGGTCCCTTCCAGCCTGGCCCAGCCTGGCATTCTGTGAGTCTGTGCTCCTGGGGGTTTTTCCAACCCTACTGACTCCTGGATTCCCATCCCACGTGCCAGGGGACACAGGTTGGTGGCTGTGCTGTCCCTGGCAGACGGGAGCACAGAACCTTCCATCAAAATTCCTCCCAGCCTTGCCCTGGCAGAGCTCTGGGTTCCCCCCTGGCACTGACCACAAGGAGGGGTGGGGGACACATCCCTAAAACCAACCAATCATCTGTACAAACCCGACTGCAGCCCCAAGAGAGGATTTGTTTGTCCTGAGAATCAATAATGCCTGATTTTTCTGTTTCTTCAAGCATCAAGAGCCACGGTGGCTGTGCAGTGTTATTATTCATGGAAAAAGATTTCCAGAGAAAATGAGGACTTTGCATGGGTAGTTTAGGTTAGATATAGAAATGATTAGTTTTGTTTAATTTAATAGAGAGATCTAATTTCACTGCTACCTAATATTTAATATTTTTCTTCCCTGTCTCGGTTCTTTCTTTAGACTTTCGTGGTACTGAAAGAGAAATAAAGAAAAAAAGAGAGGCAAAGGAATGCAAAGTAAAACAAAAATGAGGCTGTTCAATCAGGCGAGGAAAAAAGCTATCTAAAACCCCCTGAATAAGGTCAAGGAAAATGAATCATATCTTTTTCATTCAAGAGGTGAATTTGGCTTCAGGCGTTGAACCCTTGAGCTGTCTGAAAATGCTGGAGACACATTCACTGCTTCCCTGCTCAACCTGCCCCGCTTCAGCCTGGTCTGAATTCCAGAGCCCATGCATTATTGCTGTGTGATTCCCCTGCTCTGGAATTCCCTCTCGGACAGAGGGGCTGCAGAGCTGCTGGGCACCAGAGGCTCTTGCTGGGAAGGGCTGGTGCCAGCAGCCAAAAAGCTGTGAAGGTGATGGCCCAAAGAGACGGGCCCTCGATGCGTGGCTGCCAGGAGCCCGTTTATTCATTGATCAGCCTCATCTCACACACCTTTTAGCGCCAGCTTAAGCAATTCTCACTAGAGCAACCTTATCTCTATGTCTTCATTTTACCTGAGCGCAGCCTAACACAAATATTGTAAAATATTACAAGCTAAGGGTTCTTCCCAAAATCCCACTTCCCCTTGCCAGGGCTGGGCCCAAGGCCTGCGGCCCGGCAGCGTCAGCACATCTGCTTCTGTCGCGGGCTCTGCAGTGCTCCCGGCTGGGCTCTCCGGCTGCATCACAGAATCACAGAATCACAGGATCACAGGATCACAGAATCACAGAATCACAGAATCACAGAATCACAGAATTGCAGAATCACAGAATTGCAGAATCACAGAATCGCTGGGTTGAAGAGACCTCCAAGGTCACCGAGTCCAACCCAACCCTGACACCTCAACTCAACCCTGGCCCCGAGTGCCACATCCAGCCTTGTCTCAAACACACCCAGAGATGGTGAATCCACCCCCTCCCCAGGCAGAGCATTCCAATACTTCATCACCCATTCTGGAGAAAACTTTTCCCTGATCTCCAGCCTGTATTTCCCTTGGGGCAGCTCAAGGCTGTGTCCTCTCCTTCTGGCAGCTGCTGCCTGGAGAAAGAGCCCAACCCCACCTGAGCACAGGCACCTTTTAGGGAGTTGTAGAGAGTGATGAGGGCACCTCTGAGTCTCCTTTTATCCAGGCTGAACATCCCCAGCTCCCTCAGCCGTTCCTCACAGGGTTTGTGCTCCCAGCCCCTCCCCAGCCTTGTTGCCTCCTCTGGACGTGCTCCAGCCCCTCAAGGTCCTTCCTGAACTGAGGGGCCCAGAGCTGGGCACAGCACTCGAGGTGCAGCCCTGCATTGCTACAGTGCCATTCCTGGAGGGCTCTGGGATCCATCTGGGGGAAGTTTGCTCTCAAACCCAACAGGGCAGTTCACGCCTTGAGCAGCCTGGGGTAAACCCAGCGTGGATGCCCCTCTGAGCAGGAGCTGAGCCTGGGCCAGACTCACCCCGTGTCCAGCCAGGGGACTTTGGGGGGATTGCAAGGTGTGAGATTGTTGTCACAGTACAAGTCAGAGGTCAGCGATCAGTGGTGAGTGGTCAGTGGTCACAAGAGCACAGGTTTCAAGGTCTTTTAAAGGTTAATTGGCCAATAAACTACTGCCACACAGATTGTTCTCACTTTCACACCAATGGTTAATTAAAATGGTGTTACATATCCTGCCACAATGAGGGCTTTTTCATCCAATCACGTAATGACAGACAATTCTATATTATTACATTGTAAAACTTCTTACTTTGTTTTATAACTATTTCTATATCTAAACTTCAAACTTCAAAACCTTCTACTGTTTAACTTAACGTGCTTCTTCTTAAACTACAGACCCACATTCTCGTTACAGCTCTCTGAGTCTGGGAGCTTTTCCAGGGTCTCAGGCTGAGCTCTGCAGTCACTCTGTAGCCCACAGGCACAAGCTTTTGAGAACTTCCTGTGCCGTGAATTCCCACATACACCCACAGAAAAGTCCTTTACAATGGCACCATTTCGGTCACATGTGGGGTTTTCTTCACCAGGCAGACACCTCAAAACCTTCGGGTTATTTCCAGCCTGGCAGGAACACAGATCCCACAAAACCCTCCTGCCCTTCCCAGGAGCCCCTCAGGGGTGCCTCAGTGGGGATTTCGGGTGAAAACACCCCAAACTCCTTTTGCCCAGATGCTGGGGGGGGGTTTGGCTGGAAAACTGAGCCCGTGCAGGGGGAGCAGGGCCCAGGCCTGAGCTGCTGCGGGTCCCAGGTGTCCCAGCTGCTGATGGCACAGGGGACACGGGTGTGAAGGGCTGCAGGAGCTGGCACTAAGGGAACAAGGCTGGGCAGAGGCTCTGGCCATGTGTGGATGCACAGGGGGACAGGGCAGGCTGGCTCCTCTCTGGGACATCTCAGAGAATCCCAGAATCTCCCGGTTTGAATATCCTATGATTCTGCGGATACTTTGGATATATTGGGATTCACCAGGATCATGGATCCAACCCCTGTCCCTGCACAGACCCCACAACAACCCCACCCTGGGCATCCCTGGGAGCTCCTGGAGCTCTGGGGCTGTGCCCATTCCCTGGGGAGCCTGGGCAATGCCCAGCACCCTCTTGGGGGCGACAATTTGGAATAACTGATGTGGCCCTCCCACACGAGCCGGGGAGCTCCTCCCCAGGCTGGGTCAGGGATGTCCCAGCTCATTTTCCAGCTGTCCCCAGGCTGGGTCAGGGATGTCCCAGCTCCTTTGCCAGCTGCCAGGCCGTGGCAGATCCATTACTCCGGGGAACAGAGGTGCCAGGAACAGCTCTGGGAGCAGGGAATGCCAGGATGTGCTCAGCACCTCCGGGGCCCGGCGGGGCTCCTGTCCCCGCCTGCTCTGAGGAGGGGCTCAGTCATTGTCCTGCCAAATAAAGGGAATGCGCTGGGAAGCTGAGATTCCCTGGAAATGTGAGAGCTGGTGACAAAAGAAGGAGCTGTGAGGGAAGGCAGGAGCCCTGACACGTTACAGGGCACAGGTTAATCCAGTTAAGCCTCTCCAGCGCTTCTGCTCCTGCTGTTCTGCCTCATAAACCATTCTAAAGGCTGCCCTAACAGCCCCTTTTCCTTCAGCAATCACAAACAAAAGCCAAGGAAAGGGATGAGTGATTGCTCTGAAATCCTCTCCCACACCCTACCTCAGCATAATGCAGTCCATCTTAGTCAAAACCACTTCTTACTCTTTACTTTGGAATTGATTTTTCTCGCAGTGTGGTTGCTTTTGCTCTTTTTGATAAGCTGAAATGGAAACTTCATTGTGTGTGTAAAGCTCCAAATAATTTACCATTTCCAATGGAAAATTGCCCTGCAATTGGAAATATTTTAGGAAGAACCTTCCCCAAGGAAAACATAAGAACTGAGAAAACCCTACGGTAACATCCTTCTCTGTACAGGAGCAGGAATCCCAGAATCCCAGAATGGTTTGGGCGGGAAGGGACCTTAAATCCCAGCCAGTGCCAGCCCTGCCATGGCAGGGACCCCTCCCACTGTCCCAGGCTGCTCCAACCTGGCCTTGGGCACTGCCAGGGATCCAGGGGCAGCCACAGCAAATCTGGCAATTCCAGCCCAGACAGGAATTCCTTCCCAAAATCCCACCCAGCCCTCCCCTTTCCCAGCCTGAAGCCATTCCCTGTGTCCTTGTCCCTCCATCCCTTGTCCCCAGCCCCTCTCCAGCTCCACTGGAGTCCCTGTCGATGCTTTCTGGCTGTGGAATGATTCATCCAGATGCTCCCATTGCCCTGTCTGCGTTCCTGTGGGAGCTGGGGCAGCAGCCGTGTGTCCCTGGGACAGGTGATCCTCCCTGGCCTGGGACGCCCTGGTGCCCCCCTGGTCTCAGTGTCCCTTTCCCTGAGCCCTCCGTGGTTCCAGTCAGGAGAGGCTGGCCCTGAGCCCTGCTGTAACAAGGGCCTTTTCTTTGGCAGCTCCCAATTTCCCCCGGGAATTCTTGCCCTGGGGTTATCCCGTGAGAAGCCTGCTCAGAAAAGATCCATATTTTCCATATTTCCCAAATACAATCCTGGTCCTTCTCACCAGGGCCTCTGCTGTACATCCTGGGCAGGGCACATCTTCACCCAGTTCATTTGAAACGCAAATTTGCACTTCCAGTGCCTAACTAAAATTTGTCCTTTCTGCGAGGAAGGTGGATGTTTATTCTGATTTGAATGCCAGCATATATTTTATGTAGATTGTTTTTAGTGACATATTTAAAATAAAAGTCATCCACACGCACCAGACTGAACCCCCCTGATGCCATTGAGCAGAACTGCTGGTGTCATTCTCATGATTTATACCCATTAATTTGCTTTCAGAACACACTTACCACAGTAATTTTCTTTGGAGATAAATGATCTTGGGAGTGAAGAACAGGTGGAGAGGGAGAAATCCTCAGCTCTCACTCGCTGCCTGCCCCTTCACCCACAGCGAGCCAAGCTGCCTGGCTTTCTGCTCCGAGGAATGCGGCTCCAACGAGCTGGAACACAGCTCAATCTGGGCAAGCGAGGCTTCCCCGGCACGCCCGAGCTCCCGGTGGGCACCGAGCTGCTGCCTCCCCTCCCGGCAGCCTCTCCCCTGCCACGGCCAGGTTCGATTCGAGCGCAGCGAGCACAGCGAGCGCAGCTCCGAGCGGCTCCACTGGGCCCGGGGGGATCCCGGAATCCGCATCCTGATGAGATCACAGCATCCACACCCCGAGGGGATCACAGAACCCATGGAATCTGCACCCCGAGGGGATCACAGAATCCACGGAATGCACATCCCGAGGGGATCACAGAACCCATGGAATCCGCACCCCGAGGGGATCGCAGCATCCATGGAATGCACATCCCGAGGGGATCACAGAACCCATGGAATGCACACCCCGAGGAGATCACAGAATCCACATCCCGAGGGGATCACAGAACCCATGGAATGCACATCCCGAGGGGATCACAGAATCCATGGAATGCACACCCCGAGGGGATCACAGAACCCATGGAATGCACATCCCGAGGGGATCACAGAATCCATGGAATGCACATCCCAAGGGGATCACAGAATCCATGGAATGCACACCCCGAGGGGATCACAGAATCCATGGAATGCACACCCCGAGGGGATGGATCATGGCATCCATGGAATTCACATCCCGAGGGGATCACAGAACCCATGGAATCTGCACCCCGAGGGGATCACAGAATCCACATCCCGAGGGGATCACAGAATCCATGGAATTCACACCCCGAGGGGATCACAGAACCCATGGAATCCACATCCCGAGGGGATCACAGAATCCATGGAATGCACACTCCAAGGGGATGGATCACGGCATCCATGGAATTCACACCCTGAGGGGATCACGGCATCCATGGAATTCACACCCCGAGGGGATCACAGAACCCATGGAATCTGCACCCCGAGGGGATCACAGAATCCACAGATTCCACAGAACCCATACCCCGAGGGGATCACGGCACCCACATCCTGATGGAATCACGGCATCCATGGAATTCACACCCCGAGGGGATCACAGAATCCATGGAATTCATACCCCGAGGGGATCACGGAATCCACAGATTCCACAGAATCCACACCCCGAGGGGATCAGGGCCCCCTGCCCCCCCGCCGGTGTCCGTGCCGGGGCAGTGCCCGGTGCCCCGCAGGACCCGCAGCTGTGCCCGTGTCACCCTTCCCGTTCAGGACTCCACGGCTGCGTTAAAAGCAGCCCCGGAGCGCTCCTGCAGAGCAGCCGGGCCGCTCCTGGGGCATCCAGGGGCCGTGCAGAGACCCTGCCCGGCCCCTCGGGGGGAAGGAAGGAGCCAGAGCCCCCTGTCCAGATTCTTCACCCTGCCCAGCCCTGCCCAGAGGCAGGGGAACGTGGGGAAGGGGAAAAGCCAGGGCAGGGCAGGTGGGAAAAGCCCAGAGCAGGGCAGGTGGGCAAAGCCAGGCTGGGGCAGGTGGGCAAAGCCAGGCTGGGGCAGGTGGGCATCCCCCCGGGAATGCGGCTCAGGGGTGGATTCCCAGCGGTTGTTTGAGCAGCACGGACGGGCTCTGCCGGGTGCTGCTCTCCTCCTGCAGCCCGTGGAACTCGGGGAACCTGTGCCAGAGCCTCAGCACCCTCACGGGGGAGGATTCCTTCCTGCCATCCAGGCTGGGTGTGCCCTCCCTCAGCAGGACATTACAGACCCTTTTTCCTGGAGCACAGGTGAGTCCCGGGAAGGTTTGCCCAGGGTCCCACTGGCCCTGTTTGGGGACGTGATGCCGGTGCTTCCGGAGGAGGAAGAGCAAATCCCACCATAAGAGAACTCAGTTTTGGAATTGCTGGTTTTCCTTGGAAGCACTGAGGGCTCTCTGTGAGCTGGAGGTGTTTGTGGCAGGCTGCAGTTCAGTGATTTGCAGCAGCTCTGGGGCCCCTAAAGCCAGTGACTCAAATTTCCCACTTGTAGCCCATCCCCTCCGGGTTAAAGTTATCTAAAGTACTTCTCCTCTTGTCATGGAATTCCACTTCAGGCAAGACTTGTGCAGCCAGGCAGAGGATCAATATCCTCTGAATCCAAAATGCACCTACCTGTGTCTGTGGTTAAACAGCCAGTGCTGCTGGGGGTCCCTGGCTGTGTCCCTGGGGGTCCCTGGGGGTCCCTGGGGGTCAGACAGTCCCAGGTCACCCACAGTGGTGCCTGAGCCCCAACCACATCATGGTCCCTCAGAAATGACGTGCAAAGAGCTCTCAGAAAGGACACTCAGAGTCTTGTCTGGCTTATGGGAAATGCAGGAGTCAGGCACAGACAGAAGAAGGGCTGGAGCAGAGCAATCACTGAATCCCAGAATAGTTTGGGTTGGAAAAGCCCTCCCAGACCACTGGTCCCCACCTTGTCCCCATTCCTGGGACACCTCCAGGGATGGGCACTGCAAAGCTCCCTGGGCACTGCCAAGGCCTGAGCGCCCTTTCCATGGGGAAATTCCTGCTGCTGTCCAAGCTGAGCCTCCCCTGGCCCAGCCTGAGGCCATTCCCTCTCCTCCTGTCCCTGTTCCCTGCGAGCAGAGCCCGACCTCCCCTCACTGCCCCTACAATCATTCCTTGATGGAATTTATTCCAGCATTCATGGCTCATTTTTCTTCCTTTTAAGCTTAACATGTTTGCAAATGAAAGCTGGAGGGTTTTCCCCAGCCCGTTCCACACACGGACCACAGGACGTCATGAAATTGGGGAAAAAAGCATGAATACTTGAAGAAAAATAGACTCAGGATGATTTCACATGAGCCAGTTTCTTTCAAGTGTTTTGCTGTAAACTAGGAGAATGGAAATGGAAAGCTGGGGCAAAACTGGAATTTTTGGGATGAGAGGGAGCTCTCTCCTGGCACAGTCCCAGCCTGGCACTGCTCTCCAGCCAGAGGCCTCTCCAGATAGAAAATCCAACAGAAAAGGTGTTATGGCTGAGTTCATGGGAATTATGAGATGAACAATACTGATGTGGTTTGTGTATCATTCATTTTTTAATTTATTTAGGTACCAGCTAAGCACAGGACAAAACTATTAAAGAGAAGAATACGCTCCTGGTTTATTTAATGAGGCTGTCACTTCTTACTCATCCTTCTGAAAATAGCTCTAAAAATAGTTACAAAACACAGGGTTCTCAGATTTTAATTCCTCTCCTTCCCTGCCCCTCTAAAAGGCAGGAATATTAAATATTCCATTCCTTTAGTGCAGCCAGCGAATATACACAAGTTTTGTACCTACTATATATGAAACTTTAATGTTTTATACAAAACATCCAGGGCAAGCTTTATTTATTTATCTATTTGTTCATTCATTTATTAAACCTTTTCAACCAATCGCTTTTCTTTTTGTTGTCCAATCAACACCTTTGTGCACTTTCCCTGCTCAGCTGCAATCAGTGCGGCATTTTAGAGGTTCCACGGGGCGATAAAGTGAATTATTCTCCTGAGCTGTGACGAGTCTCCTAAAGAGGCGGAGATTTGCAAGGCTTTTTTCTGTGTGCGGCCACAACAGCGACCGGAATTTTATTTTCAGCGATGAAAACATTCTGGATTCCCCAGGGCGAACTCAGCTTGCTTTGTAGCCGGGCTCTCCCTCTGAACTCCCTCACTCGGCAGGAGCTGCCCGTGTCCCTGTGTCCCTCCCATGCCCTGTTTTTTTTTTTTTTTCTAGTGACAGTGCCATGCTTTTCAAGGATACATTTATCCGTGGCCAGCGTGCTGGCATTTGTTCCTAGGCCAGATTTATTTTTAGAATTAAGGGCCTTTTATCCCCCCTGATGTTTTCCTCTCGGGGTGTTCACAGAGAGCAATCCCAGCCTTTCCCAGCCTTATTTCGGCTAAAGAATCCAGCCTTGTCAGGCTGCTCCTGGACAGAGCTTTCCCTGTCCTCAAGGAATTCCTCTGATGCTGCAGACTGTTGGGAATGTTGGGAATATTGGGAATACTGACCTCCGTGCTTTGTGTGATCCCTGGGCTTATCCAGGAGTTCCAGCTGCCCCTTTCTGCTCCTTCTGTTCCCAGCTGCCCTTCTCCTGTTCCCCACTCCAAGTTTTACCCGTTTCTGTTCCCAGCTGCCCTTCTCCTGTTCCCCACTCTGAGTTTTACCCGTTTCTGTTCCCAGCTGCCCTTCTCCTGTTCCCCACTCTGAGTTTTACCCGTTTCTGTTCCCAGCTGCCCTTCTCCTGTTCCCCACTCTGAGTTTTACCCGTTTCTGTTCCCAGCTGCCCTTCTCCTGTTCCCCACTCTGAGTTTTACCCGTTTCTGTTCCCAGCTGCCCTTCTCCTGTTCCCCACTCCGAGTTTTACCCGTTTCTGTTCCCAGCTGCCCTTCTCCTGTTCCCCACTCCGAGTTTTACCCGTTTCTGTTCCCAGCTGCCCTTCTCCTGTTCCCCACTCCGAGTTTTACCCGTTTCTGTTCCCAGCTGCCCTTCTCCTGTTCCCCACTCCGAGTTTTACCCGTTTCTGTTCCCAGCTGCCCTTCTCCTGTTCCCCACTCCGAGTTTTACCCGTTTCTGTTCCCAGCTGCCCTTCTCCTGTTCCCCACTCCGAGTTTTACCCGTTTCTGTTCCCAGCTGCCCTTCTCCTGTTCCCCACTCCGAGTTTTACCCGTTTCTGTTCCCAGCTGCCCTTCTCCTGTTCCCCACTCCGAGTTTTACCCGTTTCTGTTCCCAGCTGCCCTTCTCCTGTTCCCCACTCCGAGTTTTACCCGTTTCTGTTCCCAGCTGCCCTTCTCCTGTTCCCCACTCCGAGTTTTACCCGTTTCTGTTCCCAGCTGCCCTTCTCCTGTTCCCCACTCCGAGTTTTACCCGTTTCTGTTCCCAGCTGCCCTTCTCCTGTTCCCCACTCCGAGTTTTACCCGTTTCTGTTCCCAGCTGCCCTTCTCCTGTTCCCCACTCCGAGTTTTACCCGTTTCTGTTCCCAGCTGCCCTTCTCCTGTTCCCCACTCTGAGTTTTACCCATTTCTCTCCCAGCTGGACCAGAGTTGGTGTTTCCCACCCCTGGCCCATCCAGGCACACTTCCTTCCCAGCCACTGTTCCCACGTCCTGCACTCCCTGCCTCCTTCCACAGCATCACAGAACAGAATCCCAGGATCACTGGGGCTGGAAAAGGCCTCCAGGACCATCGAGCCCAACCTGTGACTGATGCCCACCTTGCCACCAGCCCAGAGCCCTGAGTGCCACCTCCAGCCCTTCCCTGAACTCCACCTCCAGTCCTTCCTTGGGCACCTCTCTATTTTTTGCTAAATTCAGGTTTGACACGTAATGGGGTCTCTAAACCCTTGGTGACCTGGGAGGTGTGACATTCCCAGCTCCCGGGTGCTCGGAGTCAGGCGCTCTCTGTGTGTGACAAGGCTTCCCTCGTCGCCTCCTGCTGCTGCCCCAGACCGAGGGGACAGAGCTCTGCCACTGCCAGTGCCTCTCCTGGGCCCACTCCGCTCTGGGGGTGTTTTATAGGCTCTAAACCCACCCTAGATTTAATAAAATCCCATTTCACCCTCAGGGCTGTGCATTATCCGTAGTTTCAGAGGCTCAGGGTGCCTCTGGAGCGGGAAGCAGCTGCAGGGTGGGCTGGCACCCCTCTGCTGTGACACCCAAACCCCAGAGCTGTGTCCCGGCTGAGTGGGACTCGGAGGGAGGGCTGGCAGCCCTGGAGGAGCTCCCTGTGCCCCCCTGGCAGAATCCCAGCATCAGAAAGTTTTAAAGTCTGAAGTTTATACATAGAAGTAGTTATAAAATAAAATAAAGAGTTTAAAAGGTAGTAATGTAGAGCTGTATGTCAGTACCTGATTGGATAAACAAGTCCGAACTGCAGCAAATGTGTAACGCAGGTGTGACCGATTATTGGTGGGGAAATCAAAGCAATGCGTGTGGCGTTCGTTTATTGGGCAATTCACCTTTAAAAGCCCTTGTAACCTGCGCTCTTGTGACCATTTTTGACCATGGCTGAGCTCTGCAGAGCTCTGTCATGGCATTCCTACGCCTTCATAAGAAAGAAACAATAAATCAGCTTTAGAGCCATAAAAAAGTGGTCCTGTCTCATCCCAACCATCTCGAGACCCCCCTTTCGGGTCAGGCTCTGTACCAGGAGCAGTGGCTGTGAGTGCAACCCACAGGAGCTTCAGAGGGTTCCCAATTTCTCATCTGAAGGCTTGGCAGGCTGTGTTTCCCTACAGCAACACCGACCCCAAGGCTCTGCCCTCCCCTGAAGGAGAGGAGAGGCACTGGAGAAAGCTTTGAGCTCAGTCTGGCAGGAATATTATTAATTTTTCCTGCCGACTGACAACTTTCCTGTCTTTCAATTATCTTCAACCTTTGCTGAACAATATTGTCTGCAGCTCTGCCGGTGCTCCCCATCATTTCAGCATCCTGGTAGGAGAAGTTCCTACACTGCCTGCAGGCACAGGCTCCGTTTATTGATCCAGAGGAGCATATTGACTCAGAAGGTCAGTGTGTGGAAAAAAAAAAATGGAGAAAAGTGGGTTTTGTTCCTAGTGCCTCTCCCTAAAAATGCTCATAATGGACTGTGAGGGGGCCTGGGGGAGCTGGGACAGTGGCCCTGCTCAGCCCTGTGTGGTCTGAGCAGGAATGGGGGAGGGAGCAGGGCCCACCTCTGACCCCAGGGGAGTCCGGAGGTGAGGCCTGGCCATGGAACAGGTCCCCTTTCCCAGCAGAGCAGGATAATCAGAAATAAAATCAGACCTTAAACCCCCTTTCCCCCACCCCTGCTTGCTTCCCAGGGTGAACTTCCCTCCTGATTTCTGCCCAGCAGCACAGGGCAGTGAGCAGCTGTGGTCAGTTCCTCACTCGTGCTGCTCCTTCCTCCCCAGGGCATGGACTCCTCGCACTCCTCACGCTCCTCACACTCCTCACATTCCTCACACTCCTCGCACTCCTCCCCTGCTCCAGCCTGGGGCAGCCACCCCCCACCAAAACCTCCTGGTGCAAACCCAGCACAGGAGAGAGAGAGAGCTCCAACTTCTGCTCCTGCATCCAGGAATATCTGGAATTCCCCCCGGAGCCCTCAGGGGTTCAGCCTTCTCACAGCCGGGTTAAAAACAGATCAGGTGATGCTCTTGGTGATGCAAATTGTGAAGAGATCACCCTGGTCCCCAGTCAGAAAGTTCATCTTCCCTTGTCACTCCTCACCTTAAATAAGGGCACGGGCAATTACTCACTTTCACAGCTGGCTGCGTTCAATATCTCAGGAGCTGAAATGGAGTGGTCTGTGTTCCACCGACCCCACGGCGGCCAACTCGATCTTTAACTGCCAATACCCTGCAGAGCGTGGCCACAAGGGTGGAAAAACTCTTTGATGTTCAGTCTTTATTTTCTGCAGAAAGAAATCTGAAATAATCACCCTGCTGGATGGGCAGAAAAGGCAGAGGTTTTTTTTTTGGCTGGACTGGTCCGTGCTGAGCACATCCAGATCCCCCAGGTCCTGTCAGAGCAGGCTGAACGTGCAGGAGGAAAGGTGGGTGAGCTGCAGGGAGCAGGGCAGGAGCTCCCTGCTCAGGGAAAGCCCCTCTGCTTGGAACTCGTGCTTCAAAAATCAGGGAAATGGAGGCATGGAATAATGGGCTGGTGTCCCTCTTTCTTCTCTCACTTTGTGATATTCACCAGCAGCAACAACAGAATCGCTGTGTGTGATTGGCTCGGGTGTGAGAGGGAGATTCCCTGTGATTCTGGAACAAAGTCTAAACAAACTATTAAAGAGGCATCAGAAGGGCACAACAGAGATTTCCAGAGTGACAAGGAAAACTGTTGCTCTGAGGAACTGGGGCGATTGAGGAAATGTGTGAATTTCTGCTCTTCAGAAGGAACCTCAATCCCGTAACCAGCTCTTTTGGCTTTGCACCTGAATCCAAAAATCAATGACTTAAGACAGAAAAAGCATCAGCTCAGCCCTGTTCAGTCCCCTTGGAAGAGGCACTGCCACCGCTTTGGGAACGGGGATGTCATAAAAGGAGCCATTGAAGTCCCAGATGGGGGTTGAAAGGAATCTTTTCCTGCAGTGGCTCCACGCCCCGTCTCCTGGAGAGTTTTGCTGCTGCAGGAGCTGCCCAGGCCTGGCTGGGGGCAGATTTAACCAAATCCCACAGCCAAATGATCCAACATTTCCCTGAGCAGAGGGGTGTCCAGGGCTGGCCCCGTCCTGGCCCCGCAGCTGTGCAGGGCTGGGGGGCACAGGGACAGCGCCCATCTGGGCTGGGGGGCACAGGGACAGCGCCCACCTGGGCTGGGGGGCACAGGGACAGCGCCCACCTGGGCTGGGAGACACAGGGACAGTGCCCACCTGGGCTGGGAGACACAGGGACAGTGCCTACCTGGGCTGGGAGACACAGGGACAGTGCCCACCTGGGCTGGGGGGCACAGGGACAGCGCCCACCTGGGCTGGGGGGCACAGGGACAGCGCCCACCTGGGCTGGGAGACACAGGGACAGTGCCCACCTGGGCTGGGAGACACAGGGACAGTGCCTACCTGGGCTGGGAGACACAGGGACAGTGCCCACCTGGGCTGGGGGGCACAGGGACAGCGCCCACCTGGGCTGGGGGGCACAGGGACAGCGCCCACCTGGGCTGGGAGACACAGGGACAGTGCCCACCTGGGCTGGGAGACACAGGGACAGTGCCTACCTGGGCTGGGAGACACAGGGACAGTGCCCACCTGGGCTGGGGGGCACAGGGACAGCGCCCACCTGGGCTGGGGGGCACAGGGACAGCGCCCACCTGGGCTGGGAGACACAGGGACAGTGCCCACCTGGGCTGGGAGACACAGGGACAGTGCCTACCTGGGCTGGGAGACACAGGGACAGTGCCCACCTGGGCTGGGGGGCACAGGGACAGCGCCCACCTGGGCTGGGGGGCACAGGGACAGCGCCCACCTGGGCTGGGGGGCACAGGGACAGCGCCCACCTGGGCTGGGAGACACAGGGACAGTGCCCACCTGGGCTGGGGGACACAGGGACAGTGCCCATCTGGGCTGGGGGGCACAGGGACAGCGCCCTCCTGGGCTGGGAGACACAGGGACAGTGCCCGCCTGGGCTGGGGGGCACAGGGACAGTGCCTACCTGGGCTGGGAGACACAGGGACAGTGCCCACCTGGGCTGGGGACAGCAGCGGGGTGGGAAATGTGCAGAGCCCTGAGCCCTCCTGGGCCGAGCTGACCTGGGGCATGAATGGTCCTCTCCTTGTCCCTGCAGTGCCCTGTCCTTGTCCCTGCCATGCCCTGCCCTTGTCCCTGCCATGCCCTGTCCTTGTCCCTGCCATGCCCTGTCCTTGTCCCTGCAGTGCCCTGTCCTTGTCCCTGCCATGCCCTGCCCTTGTCCCTGCCATGCCCTCTCCTTGTCCCTGCCGTGCCCTGCCCTTGTCCCTGCAGTGCCCTCTCCTTGTCCCTGCAGAGGAAGCTGAGCCATCCTTACACGGACCAGCCTTGTGGAATTCCACTCCCAGCTGGTGGGAGAGGGAAGGGAAACCCGTCCGAGGATGAAGGGCGGTGGGTGACTGCAGGAGCAGGACAGAATCACTGGCACTGGAAAGCAGCAGCCTGTGCTGGGAGGGGAGGCTGATGGCCCCAGGTTTGCTTCTGCTCCAAAGGGAAACAAAAACCAACAGGAAAAAAGGTGAGAAACACAACGGAGGTAGTAAACACAATCAATTTAAAATGGCAAAAGGGGACATGCTAACTAAGGAATGAACATCACACACCTGAAATCACAGGATGCAATAAATGCCACCCCAGGAGCAGCCTGGGGCGGTGGGAGGTGTCCCTGCCGTGGCAGGGGTGCGACAGGGTGGGCTTTAATCTCCTTTCCCACCCAAACCGTTCCGTGCTTCTGTGATTTCGTATTTTTCCCCAGGCCTGTGGCTGAGCCCAGGGAGCTCTGAGGGAACGGATTTTGATGGATCAGTTTGCCGGGGAGGGCTCTGGGGCTGATTCAGTTGCAGCTGCTGCTCCCAGGGCGGGATTCAGGGCGCTGTCAGGGCGGCTGCTGCTGCCCCCTGCGCGCCCTGACCCCGGGGGGAGCTGCTGCTGCTTCACCAGGGCAAACAGGCAGGGTCTGTGCCCAGACATCTTCCACCTGACCACGATTGTTGTGGACTAAGGAGAGAAGAAAAATCGCTTCCTTTTGTTTTGCCAGGGAATTCAAATGCTCCAAGATTTAGTGTAACACAGGATCTGCTTAAGTGGTAATTGTTCTTTGTTTCAAACTACATCAATTTGCAGCTGGAACACTATGGCTGTCACTGGAAATGCTTTGTAAATTTATTTACAGGCAGCAGGAAAGTGAAGAAGCACACAGACAGAATTTTAAATACAAATTGCTTCAAGGTACAATTTCCTCCAATTGCTGTAATGTGCATTATGAATTTAATTTCAGTATATTTCTGCTATATAATAATAACCTGATTTGGAAGTATAAATGCAAATTAAATTTAAATAACCTATAATTTTTTATGTGATGTTTTATAAATATTTACTGTGGGGGTCTTATTGAGTCAACAAGGCCTTAGAGCGAGCAGGTTGTGAGGCAAGGTCATCCCTTCCCTGGCTGCTGTGGTGGACAGGACCTGTTTGTGCCTCAGCTCCTCAGTCTGAGGGGAGACAACCACAGTGACACCAGAGTTCAACGATTCATCCCAGGAATCCCAGGATCCCTGAGGCTGGAAAAGAGCTCCAAGGTCCCCGAGTGCCAGCTGTGCCCGATGCCCACCTTGTCCCCAGCCCCGAGCTCTGAGTGCCACCTCCAGCAATTGCTGGGACACCTCCAGGGATGGGCACTGCAAAGCTCCCTGGGCACTGCCAAGGCCTGAACGCCCTTTCCATGGGGAAATTCCTGCTGCTGTCCAAGCTGAGCCTCCCCTGGCCCAGCCTGAGGCCGTTCCCTCTCCTCCTGTCCCTGTTCCCTGGGAGCACATCCCAAATTCCCCCCTCAGTGCCCCTCCTGGCAGGGAGTTGTGCAGAGCCACAAGGTCCCCCCTGAGCCTCCTTTGCTCCAGGCTGAGCCCCTTTCCCAGCTCCCTCAGGACTTCTCCAGCCCCTTTCCCAGCTCCGTTTCCTGCCCTGCTCCAGCCCCTCACTGTCCCCCCTGCCCTTCCCTGTAACTCCAAACTGGGAGCAGGGGCTGATGGCCAGGCTGGGCTCACCAAGCTCTGCCTTGTTTTAAATGCCTGACTTGTCCCTGCCCTCTGGGCAGAAATAATTCTGCTTTTTCCACGTCATTGGTCAAATGCTGAATAAAATTGGTCCAACACTGAAATTCCCTAATAAAGGTAAAGTCTGTTGCACGGCGGTTTTTTTCATTTTAAATGACTGACAGATGGACAGTTTTAGATGGATTTAGTACATGATGCAATGATTTCAATATAATAAACACTATTTAAGAGTATTTAATAATGTTACAATGACATATAGCGACATCAATAATAAAACACTACAGAAATTTAAAAATTAATAGAACTTTTTAATAATTAACAGAATTCCAGATTGAAAGGGGCTTTAAAACTCATCCAGTGCCAGCCCTGCCATGGGCAGGGACACCTCCCACTGTCCCAGGCTGCTCCAGGCCCCAGTGTCCAGCCTGGCCTTGGGCACTTGCAGGGATGAAGAAATGCTGCAGTTCTCACGCTGAGGAATATCCCCAGCTGATGTCCTGGCCAGGATCCATCCCTGAGGGACAGTGGCTGTCCAGGAGAGCTGACATCAATTTTCAGCCCGGGTTTCCCAGCTTCCACCTGGGCCTGGAGCTGGATTAAAGGAAAATTCTGGGTGCAGGGGTAGAATCCAGAGCTGGAATTGCTGCTCTGAGCCTGCAGTGCCCTCCCAGCTGGGAGCTTCCCAGGGAGCAGCACGGGCAGGGAGATGTTCCCTAACATTGGGAGGAGTTTGTTTTGCAGATTTTTTTTTAAGCTACTGCAGCTGAAAATAAATAAATACTGAAGGGCAATTTTAGCAGCGTGATTCTAATTTGTTTAATCAGATTATGTTGTTTTCTTCACTGCTGCCTTCTAATTTGGGTATATGAAAATGAAATTAATATGAGATTCTCATATTTATTCAGACTTAATGAGATGACTGGAATGGGCTGCCAGAACAGAGTCTTTAAATGTGGTTAAACTTTGCTTCCTGGGAGGTGCCTTCCAGAAGGGCCTCATTCCCTCCTGAGGTTCAGGAAAATGACCCCAAAGGTCACTTTTGTTGCTGATCATCCCAGAATGGCGCCATCAGCAGCTGCTACGAGGTTTAACAGCACCAAACACGAGAGGGAACAGCCTGAAGCTGCAGGAGGGCAGGGATGGGTGGGATCTTGGGAATTGGGAATTCCTGTCTGGGCTGGAATTGCCAGATTTGCTGTGGCTGCCCCTGGATCCCTGGCAGTGCCCAAGGCCAGGTTGGAGCAGCCTGGGACAGTGGGAGGTGTCCCTGCCATGGCAGGGCTGGCACTGGGTGGGATTTAAGGTCCCTTCCAACCCAAACAGGAGCTTTAGTGCTGCCGTCCAACCCACCTCTCCCGCTGGAATCAATATCCCAAAGCTTCCAGGCTGAGCTCTGTCCCCCTGGGCACGTCCCTGGCTCAGTGGTGTCACTGCAATGCCCGTGCTGGTACCCCCTGCTCCGGGGGAGCTCTGCCAGCTCTGCCCACCCTGCCCAGTTCTGCCCATCCCTGTCCATCCCTGCCCACCCTGCCCACCCTGCCCAGCTCTGTCCATCTCTGCCCA
>WEKY01004813.1:13453-24976 GCA_013390045.1 Picathartes gymnocephalus | reverse complement strand
AGAAAGAGAGAAAGAGAGAAAGGGAGAAAGAAAGAGAGAAAGGAAGAATGAAAGAATGAAAGAATGAAAGAAATAAAGAAGGGAAGGAAGGAAGGAAGGAAGGAAGGAAGGAAGGAAGGAAGGAGAGGCAGCGTTCTGGATTCGGAGCATTCCAGCTCAGTGGCACAGCATTCCCGAGCAAGGGAAAAGCCCCGGGAAGAACCATCCCCCAGGCTCTGGGAAAGGGCCATCCCGGGGCTGCTGCTCCATCAGAGCTGCTCTGGGGAGGTGCTGCCCTCCAGGCCCCTGAGGAGTCACCTTTGTTGTTGAATTCCCAATTCCCAATATCCCATCCATCCCTGCCTTCCGGCAGTGGGAAGCCATTCCCTGTGTCCTGTCCCTCCATCCCTTGTCCCCAGTCCCTCTCCAGCTCTCCTGGAGCCCCTTCAGGCCCTGCAAGGGGCTCTGAGCTCTCCCTGGAGCCTCCTCCAGGTGAGCATTCCCAGCTCTCTCAGATTTCCTCACAGCTTACACAGCACCTTCCACTGAGAGTTACTTGACATATTTTTCTTTTTTTTTTTAAACACATTAACCCAATTTTTAGGCGATTAGAAAAGAAAATGTTGCAATTACTATTAATTTATGTTATGGTCTAGTCATCCTGTCATGTACCACTTCGGAAAGGAAGGCAAAGGAAAAAAGCCCTTGTTGGCTGATTCTCTACCCAGGCACCGAGTCCATTAAGAGAAAAATAACCTTGATTTGCAAACACTTATCAGAGTTAAAAATCTTATGATTCACAAATTAATGTGGGAATATTAATGAAGAGCATCGTGTTGTACCCAGGCACTCCCGGCTTTAAGTGCTGCAGGTCACCTGAATTGTATGATAAAAACTTTGAGAGTCAAAACAAGTGGATGAAGGTAAATGAAATTAAATTCAATATTATATTTTCTATTCATCTTGCATGACAAGTGTTCCAGGAAAAAAACAGAACTGCCAGCTCTGGGCAATTCCAGGGGAAGTGGGGTGAGGTGTGAGGGAATGCTGACGGCAGCAGCAGTTCCTGCTTCCCCAGCTCTGCGTTCCCACCAAACCCTGGGTGCTCTGCTCCCTCCCAGTGGGAACACAGCTCCACCCAGCCAGGTTTGAGATCACACCTGAGTCCTGTTCCACCAGCATTCCAGAGGGAAAATGCATTTCAGGACAAAAAGGAGAACGTGGGACACATTTGAACACGGATGTGTAATTGAATAACACCAACCCCACCTGCGGTGGCTCCTGATTCACTGAGTGCAGGTTGAGGGATCACATTGCACTTGGGTCTCAAAGCTGCTTGGAAATTGCTTAAATCCAGGAAAGATTTGCCAAGGAACCAGGAAAAACTCAGGAGTTCTGCATTAACATTTTCCTATTTGGCTGCTACAATACAGCTGTGATTCACACGTGGGGCTCCATCCAGGGACTGTGTGGCTAAAAATTCATTTCATCCGAGCCTATTTAAGAAGCTCCTTCGAAATGGACTTGGGGGGAACAGATTTTGCATTGGCGAGGAGATGTGTTCCATGATTTAATACATCTTCCTGCTTCTAATTCCTCTGGTTCTGTTATGTGGAGCCACTTGTTGAAGGGCTGCAGTCGTTAAAAGGGGAATTAATTGGAACTTGATGTGGTTTAGAAGCTCCTGCTCTTCTGTCTGGATGGAGAGGATTTTCTCCACAGGGGCTATTCTTGTGCTGAGGTTTGGATTTGTGGCCAGAGCAATCCTGGTGACACATTGTCCTGTGGGCAAGGGGGGCACAGCCAGGGGGGCTCATGGATGGAGATTAATGCCCAAGCAAGGAGCAATCAGCAAAGTGAGCAGCTCAGGTTGTCCAGAGAGTGAGTGTGGTGGGAAAATCACAGAATCCTGGAATGGTTTGGGTTGGAAAGGACCTCAAATCCCAGCCAGTGCCAGCCCTGCCATGGCAGGCACACCTCCCACTGTCCCAGGCTGCTCCAAGCCCCAATGCCCAACCTGGCCTTGGGCACTGCCAGGGATCCAGGGGCAGCCACAGCAAATCTGGCAATTCTGTGCCAGGGTCTCAGCCCCTCCCAGCCCCGCACACACCTCCCACAGCCCCCCTGGCCCCATCCAGCCCCCTCCCGTATTCCTGATGAGCTGTCCTCCCGGTTGGATTTGCCGGGGGGAAAGGGGGACAGCAGCTGCTGAGGGGACAATGACACGGCCACTCCTGTCTCGGGAGCTCCGTTCTGGCCGAGTGAGCAGCAGAACATTTCTCTAACACAGCCACAAACCATCGCAGCGCTCACAGCTTCGCGCCCGACGCGGCTGCAGGAATGCTCTGCCGGCTGATGAATGAGGGGAGGGAGCATCACTCACCGCATCAGAACTAAGGCAGAGTGTGAGAAATGACCGGCCTCACTCCGTTAAAATTTGAAAAGATTTATCAAATGGCACTCAAGGGCAGGTATCGGGATAAGCCCAAAACCTCCGCAGCAAAAACAGTGGAAACGGCGGCGTACGTGCGCTGGGTGCTGCCTGCCGAGAGAGAGACCATGGACAGAATGAGGACCTCATGCAAGGCATGGTGCAGTTCTTACACCATCGCCCATGATCCTGATTGGTCCGTTTTTCAATCCTTAGTTTGATTGGCTCGTTGTCTAGAACACGATTGGTCCGTTTAGGTGTCTCCTCATTGGCCCATTATAGTCCAATCACCGTCCAGGGGCCGCTGCTATTGGTCGGGTGTTGATCCCTTTACGTTAATTACCTGTGGAAAGTTCTAGCTGCTCCCTGTCCTTAGGAGTCTGTATCAGCGCCACCCCATGGTTACATACACACATTACACCGTAACTATTCCAACGCAACAATGGGCCTCCCACACCAACACAACAACAATTAAACAGGTAACTTAATTAATACACAATGAACAATTAACTACAATAACCTTTAATTGTCAACGTGAACTGATTGTGCTATAATTAACGACGCCCTCTTTAATCACAAAAGCCCACCCCGTCGATAACAGAGCTGCCCTGTGTCAAAAATGACGTGATTTCAGCTCTTTCAGTGGTTCAGCTCAATTTTATTTATAAAGGACAATTTGGGCTCCGCAGGGCCAATGGCTCACACCACCGCGGCTTCTTCGGGCGGTGCAGAGGAGGAGGAGCGCTGGTCCAGCGATCCGGGTCCCCGAAGCAACGTGGCTGGAGCGGGGTCGCTGGAGCGGCAGGGCTGCAGCGGCGCTCTCCCGGCGGTTGGATCTCTGAAGCAGAGTCTTCTTCCTCGCAGGAGTGGTCCCTCAAAGACTGCCCGTCCTGGGCTTATACCCAGATTTTTATGGGGTTCTAGCCGAGGGCAGATTGGTGCTTGTTGGATCCTCTGTGCGATTGGTCAGTTCAAAATTTTGGCTTGTGGGTGGCTCGTGCGTCTGGGTTTTAATAAAACTACTGTGTGGAACTTTCTGGGGGGTCCGGCACCAGCGCCATCTTAGAAGGGGGGGCAGTAGGTAGAACACAAAGGGATTCTTGAATTTGTAACCGTTTTTAAATACAACAGTAACTTTCAAACTATTAAACAGTAACAACTTGAACAGCTTTAACTTGAGCGGCTTTAACTGTTTTATGCCTATCTATTTATCACACCCTGGAGCTGTTCTTGCCTTGCTCCCGTCTGTCCCTGGCAGAACGGAGCCCCAGGCCAGGCCAGCCCAGCCTCTGCATCGCTGGGTGCCTTTTGGAAGTGTTTTGGGAAGAAGCTCCGTGTGCCCGCGGCGATAAACGGGCTGTGAGATGAGGATGGCGAGGAGCAGGAGCTCCGTTATCCGGTTATTTCCGTGCCTCCCATGCTGGGGAGACGCTCTGGGGCTGTGCCACTGGAAATGGAGCCCCAGGTGGGACAGCAGAGCCGAAAAGGAGAGGAGGATTCCAGGGAGCCGAGCAGGAAGGGTGCGACAGGGACAGGGCCAGTATTGCACAGGGGCTGTCACGATGCACGGCGGGTGTCCCAGGGATGTAGAAGCCTGGGCAGGAATGAATTAATGCACTGAAAGGTGGGACAGCACCTCTCTGGAGCCCGAGCCCTGTCCTGGTCCATGGAGACCTCACAGAGCCCAGGAGTGGGGCAGGACCCCCGAGGAGAGCAGCAGCAGCAGCCCCCCAGAGATGCCATTTCCAGGGAGGCCCAGCAGGACGGGCTGCACAGCCTCAGCCATCCGTGTGAGGAGGAAACCCCACCCCAGGGCAGGCAGGACTGGCCCCTGGGCAGGAGCCCCTCAGGGCTCAGGTGGCCCCAGGACCGTGGCCATGGCCGGGGTCGATGCTGGAGCCAGCGCTGGGGGTGTCCCGTCCTCCCCTACCCGATCTCCCTTCCCTCTTCCCCTCCATTCTTTGATTCCTGTTGTGGTTATCAGAAGACAGGGATAAACCATTTTCCTACTTCCATGCTGAGTGAGGAGCTCACTCTGTGAGAATTTTTTTTTTTTTTTTTGACCCTTTTGGCTTTTGCTGCTCTTTTTGGCCACAGGCATCTCCAAATCCTGGCTGCTCCCTTCCATACGGACAGACCCCAAAAACCATCCAAGGACCTGTCACAAAGACACCTGAGCCACTGTTTCACTGAGCTGAGGCTCCTCTGCAGAGTTATCTCTCTTTTTTATTCTGCATCTGATTCCTGCATTGAGGCTCGTACTGTAACTTTTTAAAATGTCATTCCTGGCATTACTTGTTGGATTGAAAATGTTATTTAAATGCATTTCGCATGGACATTTATTACCAGGCTGGAAGGAAAACATTCTCTTGGAAGTTTACACAAGTTATGAACTTCACGTTTGTATTTAATGGCTTCGTAGAACTGCATTGTGAGAAAACATTATAAATATGAGAAATAAAAATATATTTCTAAAGCTATTGTATAACCTTCTGGATTTATCTCCCTCTATTTACTCCATTGCTCTGAGGGTCCATTAAGGCAGCAGTAATCTCATCCTAAAGACAGGATGTCATTTCTTATATCTGCATTCTGCTGCCACCCTTTAAGTGGGCTCCAAAGATCCACAAATGGGAAATAAACAAAACAAAACAAAAGAAATCAAACCAGGAAAACAACAGCAGGGAAACTGTGGTTAATCTCAAAGGGATTGTTTCCTTTGTCAGGCTTAATCCCCCTGCTCAGGGAGCAGATATTCTCCTGGGAGACAGGAGAGCCTGGAGAGGGGCTGGGGACAAGGGATGGAGGGACAGGACACAGGGAATGGCTTCCCAGTGCCAGAGGGCAGGGATGGGTGGGATCTTGGGAAGGAATTCCTGGCTGGGCTGGAATTCCCAGATTTGCTGTGGCTGCCCCTGGATCCCTGGCAGTGCCCAAGGCCAGCTTGGAGCAGCCTGGGACAGTGGGAGGGGTCCCTGCCATGGCAGGGCTGGCACTGGGTGGGATTTAAGGTCCCTTCCAACACAAATCATCCTGGGATTCTGGGATTTTATGATTCTGTGCTGCTTTGCTGTTCTCCTCCTGGGCTCAGCTGCAGGGCTGCAGCCACCACGTTCCCTCTGGTGTCCCCCATCAAGGACAGGCCCCTGTCCCTCCCCATGGCACCTGGGCTGCCTGGGGGACCCACAGAGGATTTTTTCCTCTGGAACACCAGGAAGGACAGAGCCCAGCTTCCATGAATGCCTCTCAGCTTAGCACAGGCCTGGAGCAGGAGGAGAGGAGCCCGTGGCTGTCCCGGCAGGAGCTGGGACACTCCCCAATTAATGATGGAGCACAGCCCAGCACAGGCGGTGAGAGGGCTGGGGACGCAGATCCAGGCAAAATGGATTTTTGCCAGGAGTCTGACGCTCACATTGAGGGTGGTTTCCTGTGGAAACATTTTAATTTAGCAGTTGCAGCTGGAGGATGGAGTTAAAAAGTCAATCAGCAGGGTTTGTGACAGGCCAGGAAGGGGGACAGCAGTGCAGAACGGGGCTGCACTTTTTCCTGCAGTCCTAATTTTTTTTCTTCTTTTGCAAAAAATCAGTGTGAATTCTATCTAAATTTACAGTTTGGGAACCCATCCCTGGGCACTGAAAAGCTTGGAATTGTTAATTGGTTCCTTCCTGCAACAGGAGTGAGAAAGAGAGAGAGAGAGAGCCGGTCCAGGAGGAAGAGGCAGCAGATGTCCCACCTGTGCCAGGGTGTGCAGGGAGGGAATCAGAGAATCCCAGAATGGTTTGGGTGGGAAGGAACCTCAAATCCCACCCAGTGCCAGCCCTGCCATGGGCAGGGACCCCTCCCACTGTCCCAGGCTGCTCCAAGCTGGCCTTGGGCACTGCCAGGGATCCAGGGGCAGCCACAGCAAATCTGGCAATTCCAGCCCAGCCCCTCCCCACCCTCCCAGCCAGGAATTCCTTCCTAAAATCCTTTGTGGGCAGAGAAAACAGGAGTTTGTGGAGCAGCGCTGTGCACAGCAGCACTGGGCAACACGAACTCGGGAATTCAGTGCTGTTTCTACCTTTACCCTCCCTGTGCAAAAGTCTCCTTCCACAAGAACAGATCCCCAGGTCCCTCCGGCAGGAGAACCCCCTGTTCCCAGCGCTGGAATTCAGGGCCCGTTGCAGGTGTGCTGAGCACTGCCTGGAGGGAAGGAGTTCCTCACAGGATGCAGAGCCAGCTGCCTGCCGGGGGATGCTGATGGAATGTGGCCCTTGCAGCACCTGCTGCAGGAGCTTTGCATCCACCTCTGTCTGCTACTGCCACTTGCCATCAATTGAGGTTGATTTAGTAACAAAATACAGAATTTCCTCCTCTCCTTTCTGCCGCTCCAGGTGCCTGTGCTCTGAGCCCACCGGCTGCACCTCTGGAGTCAGTCACCAGCTCCTGATGGACACACAGAGCCCCTTCCCCCACGCCCCACTGTCACCGTGGGTGTCACAGCCACAGCCCAGCCCCACGGCCGCTGCTGCCTCTGCCCCACGCAGCCTCAGCTCCCCCTGCCTTCCCCACCCCCTGCCCCCTCCTTTCTCTGGAGTTTCCTAGAGTTACGTCCAGAGTTTGATTTATTCTCTGTCCATTCAATATCAAATGTGTCTTCTTTCTCCCCGTGGTTTATAGGGATGAAGGGGCTTCTCCCTGGAAAGCCGTGCGTGGGAGTGCAGCCCTCCTCATCCAGAAATCCAAATATTGCTGGGGGCTTGGAACCATGGCCGTGGGCTCGGGAATCCAGGGGGGAGAGGGACAGGAGGGGAACTCTGATAATCAGGGTGGTGCCTTGGATTTTAACTTTGATATTTCCCGATCCCTGCAGTGCTCAGGGTGTGACTCTGCAGGGTTTTGCAGCCTGGGAGCTGCTGCTCTCTCACGCTCACAGTGACACAACAAAGCCTCTCCAAGGCTGCTCTCCAAGGACACCCAGACTGTCCTGGGCCCAAAATGTGCAACCCAACCCCTTGAGAAGGGGGGTGAGCTGGGGAAATGCCATCATGAGCTAAAGTTTGAATTGGGGAATGGATGCTGAGATGCAAATGGCCCAAAGCTCTAAAGGGGTGAAGAACTCGTGACTCGGGGTCCATGCTGGGCTCCATGGTGAGAGCAGCCTCTGGCTCCCCAGGCTGGGCCTTTGGAGGCCTTTCCAATAAATATCCACCTTTATACCCTCCCTCCTGTCTGGGCTCTGTGTCCAGGGAGCCACTGCAGGCATCAAGGGGAGAGAGGGAAAGGAGGAGAGTGGTGCTGATCAGGGGACAGGGAAAGGAGGAGGGCTGTGCTGGTCAGGGGGCTGGGGCTGGGGCAGGAGCTGAGCTGAACACAGGTGAGGAGTGGTCCAGAGCCGTGCCAGAGGTCACAGTTGGCTCTCTGACCCTCGGGGTGTTTGCCATCAGAGTCACTGGGGGTGCAAAAGCCCTCCAGGGGCACCGAGTCCAGCTGTGAACCCAGCCCTGCCCAGCCCACCACTGACCCCTGTCCCTGAGCCTTTGCTCACCGTGGTCCAGGCAGCACCCAGACCTTCCCTGCACACCCAAAATTGCTGCTCTGGCTCCAGGCAGCATCAAAACCTTCCCTGCACACCCAGAACTGCTGCTCTGGCAGCACCCAGACCTTCCCTGCACACCCAATCCCAGAACTGCTGCTCCTGGCTCATCCAGAGCAGGATGTCCCAGGAAGCTCCTGCAGGACGTTGCTGGGGGTGCCTCTCCCGGGGGATCCTCTCTTCTCCAAAGGCTGAGAGGTCTCTGCGAGTCCTTCCTGCACTCTGCCCCCGAACGGGAACAGGGAGGATGCTGCCAGCTTCTCCAGGATTTGGATTGTTTTGTTTAAAACCCCAAGGGGCTGATGCCAGAGAAGCAGCCCTGAAGCAGAGGTGCCCGGGCAGGCTCCTCACACGGCTGGGCAGCCCAGGGGTGGGTCCCTCCCTGCTGGCACTGCAGGGGCTGCAGGACTTTGTCCCCCAGCCCCCCCTTGGGCCCCTCACACCCCTTCCCTGGTGCTTTTTAACCACAATAAACTCACTCCTGGCAGATCGTGAACCTCTCTGCGGCATCTTCCCATAACAATATATTTAATTGAGTTAATTGGCTAAATGTGAGAGCTTCATTTTTATGCTGTTCTGATTTTTTTTATATTATAACCACTGGAAGGGGTTGGCATCACTTTTATATGTTATTTTCCTTCAGACACTGATAATTGTTATCTCCTTTTAAAGAGAGCACTTAAGGCTATTTGCTTCATCTCCTTTCCAGCATTACTCTCAAGCCCATTTAAGCATTCACCATTCAAATCCGGCACTTCAGAGCTCAGAGAAATAAAATAAAAGCCAAGGATTTTCCAATTGGAGGAGCCAAGATGAGAATGATGCCTGTAAAAGCTGGGTATTTGTACCCATCAGTCCCCAGGACTTTGCAGGTGGCTGCGAAAAGCGGCTGCCTGTGTAGCAGAGGCTGAGGCTCCTCCCGAGGGCAGCTCCCATCACCCAGGGACAGGAGCCAGGAAGGGCTGGGGCTGGGCCAGGGGGTTTGGGATGGAGATCAGGGAAAGGTTCTGTCCCCAGAGGGTGGGATCAGCACTGGAACAGCTCCCCAGGGAATGGGCACATTCCCAATTCTGCCGGAGCTCCAGGAGAGTTCGGACACCCAGGGATGCCCAGGGTGGGATTGTGGGGGAGTCTGGGCAGGGACAGGAGCTGGGATGATCCCTGAGGGTCCCTCCCAGCTCAGGATATTCTGGGATTCTCTGGTTCTGCTCGAGGCTGTGGGAACACCCTTGGAAGTGTTCCAAAAATTGACAGACCTGGCACTGTGGGCACTGTTTGAGGGGCATGGGGTGCCCATCCAAGGCTGGGCTCCATCCAGGGCTCCCCACACGAGGCTGAGCTGAAGGAGACCCCGGCCTGAGGCTTTCTGAGCTTCCCCTGCCCCCTCAGCCCCCCTGGAGCAGGAACTGCTGTGTCTGGGCTGCCCCAGGCGCTCTGGGCAGAGCAGGAGCCCGTCCCTCCCCGTCCCCCAGCCTCGCATCCTTCCAGCTGATAGATGCAGGCACCCTCGTTAGACATCCCAGCTGCTGCTGCTCTCCTGGCTTGAAGCTTTAGAAGAGCACTTGAAAAATGTGTTTAATCCACCCAGCAGAGTCTCGGGAGAATCCAGGCTTCGGCTTTAATTCTGCACTGCTGCTGCTGAGCCTGTGAAACATCGAGAGCCCTGGTGGAGCTCAGAGACAGGAGCTGGGTACTGGAAAGGGTTTGCAGGGCAGAGCAGGGATAAAGCGATTTATCAGTGGCACAGGCAGGGCAGGACAGGCCCTGGCAGCTGCTCGTGGCCTCCAGCAGGCTCATCCCAGCAGCTCCACACCTTCCCTGTGCCGGGCCCAGGGCTGGACACAGCCCAGAGATGCTCCCCTGGTGCCAGAAACCCCTGAGTTCCCCTCCTTTCCCTTGGGAAATCGCAACCTCTGGGGAGCAGTTAATTGCTGGCGCTGGTATTTAATTAGCTCTACATATTGCTTTTCATTTTGGGTGGGCCTCGGATGACAAATGGTGTGTTTGAACCTCCAAATCCATTACAGTTAATAGAATTGTGAAAGCTTTTCCCCTCAGCTGTTACTCCGTGCCCAGTGTCTGACTCACAGACAACACATAAATGTAATTTATTTTCACCACGGTGGCAACTTTTACAATTACAAGGGGCCCAGCACCCGGGCTGCCTGGCACTGCACCCTGCTTTATTTACATCTCCATTTATTTGTAAGCTGGTTATTGCACTCACTAAATTCTTGGGGAAGGAAAAAAAAAAGGAAAAAAAAGAAAAAAA
Organism: Picathartes gymnocephalus; assembly: GCA_013390045.1. NCBI lineage: Eukaryota > Metazoa > Chordata > Aves > Passeriformes > Picathartidae > Picathartes > Picathartes gymnocephalus. The sequence continues at coordinate 14,719 of WEKY01004813.1, read as the reverse complement.
AAAAGGAAGAAAAAAAAAAAAAAAGAAAGAAAAAGGGAAAAAAAAGACATCTTTATTCACATTTTATTTGAGGATCTTTAGCAGCTATTTTAATGAGGAACTCTCTGTGACAGTGCTGGTTCTGGCATCACCCTCTGCTGATGTCACCAGCAAGAGGGGACAGGTTCAAGTGTCATTGGACGACGGTCAGAATGGACCACGGGGTGGCACAGAGGGGAACTCGGGGAGGAGAAATGCAATTTGGAGTAGGGAGGACCCAGGACTATAGGAAAGAGCCAGCCCAGAGGAGGAAGGAAGCGGACACACTCTGTGGGGCTTTGGGATGTGACACCCCACGTCCTCCTGGGGGCCTGGGGAGGCTCTGCAGCCTGGAGCTGAACCCTCTTTATTTGGGTGTTAATGCCCTGCTTTATTTGGGGCTGTCACAAACACCCACCTGGTCCTCAGCACTGTGCCCTGGGTGTTTTTATTGACAGCTTTTCCTACAACTTCCCTCAAAAACCCGTAGTAAAGTTACACTCCCTCTTGGTTATAAATTGGAGTTGTTGTGTTGATCACCCAAGTCACACTGGGTTAATTTCTTGCCGTATCTCATTAGAAATTCATCTTTAAACAGGGTTTGTAAACTCCCTAGACTCATTTTCAGCGCTCTAGATTTACACATTGCTGTTCCTGCTTTGTTTTTGTTTTCAGGCTAAAAAGACTCATATCCTTAAATATGATTTGCTAATTCTGCAGAATCATAAATATCTATGAAAAATGCCAAATATCCTCTCTGGGTTGATCTGGGAACACTTTAATGGTGGCTCACATATTCTCAGCTGCTGTGGCACCAGCTCGTGGCTCTCCAAGAGGGAAGAATGAATTCTCCTCAGTCCCAGGTTTTATGGCTGACATCCTGGTGTGACACCCACCCCAGCTCCCCAAGCCCTGCACAGATAGAAACGCAAAGAACCTCAGGGAGAAGAATTCCTGAAAAACAAAAAAGACAGCGCACAGCGGATACAAAGGCTGGGGATAGAAAACGCTCTGCAGTGTCAGAAATTGCTCTTCAGAAGGAAACACCAGGCTGGGGGCAGGAGAGATTCGTGTCCTGGGGACAAGAGAGAAAGGCTGCAGCAGCATGGCTGGAGCCATCGGCATTGCAGGCAGGAGCCATCGGCACTGCAGGCAGGAGCCATCGGCACTGCAGGCAGGAGCCATCGCATTGCAGGCAGGAGCCATCGCACTGCAGGCAGGAGCCATCGCACTGCAGGCAGGAGCCAT
>WEKY01004813.1:1633-12420 GCA_013390045.1 Picathartes gymnocephalus | reverse complement strand
TCGGCACTGCAGGCAGGCACCCGGCTCTGCTCCCGAGCCAGGGGCGCACTGCAAACCCTCCCCCAGCACAGCCCCCTCTCACCTCCTCCCCCTGCCCAGGAAATGCCACTCCCCGTTGGAATTCCGAGGGAAGATGACACATCACCTGTATTCCTCCCAGTCCTGGAAATGTGTTTGTGTCAAGGATCAAGTACTCGGTGGTAAAATTATTTTTCGGGTGTATTGTTTCCCCACAGGGATATCGAGACCAGAGGCTTTTAATGGAAACATATTTATAATAATAATAATTTAAAAAAAAATCCCATGACTGTCAGGTTTGAGTATTGTAGGGGAGGGAAGAAGAAAGATAAAAATGGTTGGAACATTAAAAAAATAATTTGCAGGCCCAGTTCTTGCTCTGGGAGAGAGCTGCAGTCACACAAGGGCCATGGGAGCTGTGTCCCACAGGAGCTGGATCCCACAGGAAATGGATCCCACAGGAGATGGATCCCACAGGAGATGGATCCCACAGGAGATGGATCCCATAGGAGCTGGGTCCTACAGGAGCTGCCAGCCCATCTGTGGAGTTGGGATCAGGGCACAGGACCCATTTGGGTGCCCCAGGCCAGGTTTGGGGTTGGGATTGGGGCACAGGACCCATTTGGGGGCCCTGGGCCAGGTTTGGGGTTGGGATCGGGGCACAGGACCCATCTGGGGGCCCCGGGCCAGGTTTGGGGTTGGGATCGGGGCACAGGACCCATCTGGGGGCCCCGGGCCAGGTTTGGGGTTGGGATTGGGGCACAGGACCCATTTGGGGGCCCTGGGCCAGGTTTGGGGTTGGGATCGGGGCACAGGACCCATCTGGGGGCCCCGGGCCAGGTTTGGGGTTGGGATTGGGGCACAGGACCCATCTGGGGGCCCCGGGCCAGCCGTGGGGTGGGGACATGGCTGTCACAGCCGCGGCACAGCCAGGCACCCTGGAGGATTCGCAGCCGCTCTCCTCCCCACTGTGCTTTACCCAGCTGACATTTTTCATGTCTGCAGCATTAAATGATTCCAGCAGCCCAGGGTTTTGTTGCCTGGGCCTCTCCCAAGCGCTCGGGTGGATGTTCCCGTGGGGTGCGGAGCAGCTCCAGCTCCCAGTCTGGGTGGCACAGCAGCAGAGCCACCAGCCCAGCAGCGCTGCAGGGACTGTCCCCAAGGGTCAGCGCTGCAATTTAACGCTGATTTGCTTGTGTTGAACAAGTGGCGAGTGGCTGAAGGAAGCGTGTAAAATATTTGAAATTACTGCTCTCGGGAAATTAATGACACGTTTTCCTACGGCGTTTCAGCAGCTCCGCAGCTTCTGTTCTGCTTTTGTCTGACAGAGGTTGGTGGATTTAACAGTCAAAAGAAAAGCAGAACAATGTAGGGATGAAGGTGATTGTGTTCGTATGATTTAGGAGAATAATTTCACAGAATAAATTGTGAGACACAGAGCCTGTAATTCCACAGCATAATTTTATTATTGTTACCAAAATTGGCTTCATCTCAGTTACTTTAGCCCTTAGAAAGTTTGAACAGATGGCATCTCTTGCTCTAACTGTATATCTAATTTAGCTCTCATGACTTTTTGATTATGTATATTTGAATTAATGGGCTTCTCTATGTTTTTTCCATCATTGGGTTAATGGTGTTCAAAAGATGTGGATAGGTATCAATCCCCCCTTGGTCAACAGTCAAAAGTAAATGAAATCTACTACCAAAAAATGGTGCTGAACAGTGAAATAACTCCACCAGGGATAAACTGATCTTTGCTAAATCAGGCACAGCTCTTTGCTGCCAAACCCACACAGCAAAGGAAGTGAAGGGTGACTGGGGAGTGACTGATCACTGCGTCACAGATGCCAATATTATATCAACATTTCAGCAGGAATTTCCCCATGGAAAGGGCGCTCAGGCCTTGGCAGTGCCCAGGGAGCTTTGCAGTGCCCATCCCTGGAGGTGTCCCAGCAATTGCTGGAGGTGGCACTCAGAGCTCGGGGCTGGTGACAAGGTGGGCATCGGGCACAGCTGGCACTCGGGGACCTTGGAGCTCTTTTCCGGCCTCAGGGATTCCGGGAGGTTTCCATTGGATATCTGGGAAAATTTCTTCCCTAGAAGGATTGTCCAGGCCTGGCACAGGTGCAGGGTGGAGTCCCCATCCCTGCAGGGATTTCAATCCATGTGGAGGTGGCACTTGGGGACATGGGGCAGTGCTGGCCCTGGCAGTGCTGGGGAAGGCTTGGATCAACTCCGAGATCTCTTCCAGCCTTAATGATTCCATGATTCCATGAATATCTGTCTTCTGGTTTGGAGTGGCCATCCCTGGAGGTGTCCCAGGAATTGCTGGAGGTGGCACTGAGTGCTCTGGGCTGGGGACAAGGTGGGCATCGGGCACAGCTGGGACTCCATGGGCTGGGAGGGCTTTTCCAGCCTCAGGGATCCTGGGATTGTGTGATCACAGGAGATCGGCATTCCTTGAACCTTTAGGAGAAAAAGCACAGTCAGATGGTGCTTTTTAGATGTTGCAGCAGCGAGGAGCCAACTCCTGGTTTCCCTTTTGAAAAGAGAGCTGTGAGATCACAAATCCTTCATCGTGCCAGGGCTTCAGCTCCGGCCGCACGGGGCTCTCCTGCCTGGAACACTGGGATGCAGTGCGGGAAACCCTGAGCGTCCGCCGCCTTCCCGAGGTGCCAGCGCTCTGTTTGCCGAACCTCTGCCCCGTCCCGGCCGTGCCCGGGGGAGCCCAGCAGCTCCTGCCCGGTGCGCAGCCCCAGCGCGGAGCTGTGCGTGCCCCGCCTGCCCGAGCAGCGCATCCCTCCCCCGCAAACGCCGCGGGCCACCCGCATGCAGGACAGCAGCTCTGCGGCTAATGAGGAAGCTCTGGTGTTGTTTTTGCTGCCATGCAGAGATGGGGCTGAGGAAACGGAATCCTGAGCGGCGAGCGGCAGCGGCGAGCGGCGGCACCGAGCAGCTGTCGGGGGCGAATTCCGTTCAGTTCCTTCGGTTTTGTTTGGGTTTTTTTTCCCCCGCGCTTCTAAGGCTGTTTTATCTCTCTGCCTTTCTACATATGCTACGGAGAATTCCAGTCGCTCGCCTGCCGATGGCTTCTCAGCAGCACATCAGCCCTCACAAAACCTCTGTGCTCTCAAGGGCCACGGGCTCCAAGGGCTCCCTCTCTGAGGTATTTGACGGGGCAGGTTATTCTACTGAAAAGAAAAAAAAAAAAGAAAAGAAAAAAAGAAAAAATACATAAAACCAGAAATGTGGGTGAGGTTTTGTGGTTTTCCCCCTATTTTGGCCAATCTGGCCCCATTCCCAGCTGTAGTTTTTGACTCTCAACCCTTTAAAGGAGTAGAGACCTGTAATCGAGTGTCTCCACAGCCCAGAAGAAACATTTACTGGTTTAAGGATTTACTGGTTTAAGGATTTAAAGAAGGTTTCAATTGCTGAAGCCAATTATTGTCACCAAACATCTTGTGTCCTTGGTGGGCAGGAAACAGAGGTGATGCTCTGGAAGAGAGAATTTGGAAAAATCCGAATCAGAGAATCAGAATGATTATCATGCAGCATCTTCTTTAAATAAAGCCAAAACTGGGATATAGTCAGCAGAGACCCTGCACTACATTTCTGCCTTGTGTGTTTAGTTTACAGAAAATCCGCGGGTTTAAAATTTGCATGGCAGGTTCTCACGGACAAAACCCCTGCGTGTAGCCAGGGCTGTGCCACCCCCATCCCGTGTCAGCGCTGTCGCCGCTCCCCAGGCCGCTGTGGCTGGGCCTGATTGTCTGCCCGGGACTGCCAGGAGATCCATCTGCCGCAGGGCCATCAGGAGCTGCCCTGTGTCACACCGCGCTCCGTGACAGCGGCCAGGGAGGACGGCCCCGCGCTCACCACGCCTGGCATCCCCTGCCGCGGCTGCCAAAGGCCCCGTCCGCACTTTTCTCTCTCAAATTAAACAACTCCAAATCGCTAGGATTTCTCGCAGCCAGGCACATCTCCAAGCTTATCTTCTCATGATGCAGGAGATTTCCGTCGGCGGGGTGAAAGCGCTGCCGAATTCCAAATGCTGCTCCCGGGGCTGTGCCCAGCCCTGCAGCACCTGGGGCGGCTCCCTCCAGCTGGGCTCACGGGTGGCACCTCCGCCCCACACCTGGGCTGTGCCTGCAGCTTCACCTGGAAGGGCCCGTGGGGTGACCCCAACTCTGCTCGGGGAAACGGGGTTTGCTCAGAGGGAGAGGGAATTTCCTGCTTCAGGTGCTTCCCTCGGCACTTCCACGGGATCCACCTCTTTGTGGGTGTCCTGCACAGAAAATGCGCAGAGAAGTGGGTACAGAGGTGAGGCCATAGGCAGGTGGAGAAATGAATAGATGGATAAATGAATAGATAGATAGATAGATAGATAGATAGATAGATAGATGAAAATATTGATAAAAGCATAGATAGATAAATGGATAAATGGATAAATAGATAGATAGATAGATGCATAGATAAATAAATGGATAGATGAATAAATGGATGGATAGAGGGATAAATGGATGGATAGATGGATAAATGAATAGATGGATAAATGAATATATTATAGCTAATGAATAGATAGATAAATAGATAAATGGACAAATAGATAAATAGAAATAGTTAGACAGATAGAAGATAAATAAATAGATAGATGATAGATAGACAGACAGGAAGGTAGGTGGGAAGGAAGGCAGGTAGGCAGACAGATGGTAAAACACCTGAGTTACACAGTCCTACTCCTTCAGCCCCAAGGAACACATACACATAATTGGACTCATCCCAGCCCGATGAGTTTAGTATTTCTCTCGTTTTACCTATCAAACTATAGGAAAAAAAGTAATTTTTTTTCCCCCCCATGCATTATATGAAAAAACCCTGTAAGTCCTTGTTCCAGGAAGTCACCAAGCACAGGACTTTTGGGAGGTTTTTACCTGTCTTGTTCACAGGGGCAGATAAAACACCCCTGGTCAGTGTTTGTGAATTTGGGAGCAGCATTTCGCCCCCTCTCTCTTCTCGGGAGTGTGAAGCACTATCCAGACACACACACAGGGTCAGTGAGGGCAGGTTTCCCTTCAGTGTCCATCCTGTGCTTGCAGGACAGGAGCAGCCCCAAGCCTGGGCTCCCTCTGGCTCTGCTGGCTGAGCTGCTGCTGGGGATGCCTGAAGTGGCTGCTTAGAAACAGAGACCAGACAGGAGAAAGGGAATAAAGGTGGATATTTATTTGAAAGGCCTTCGCTGGCGCCTGGAACTGCTGCACTGTCCAGCTTGTCTGGCTTTAAATCATTCCTGCATTTTGATGCTAATGAGTTATGAAGGCTCTAATTAGTCTGTCTCGTTCATCATTAAGCCTGTCATTTAGCCTTTCCATGGAAAGGTTCTGCTTTTGTATCGGCTGTTTATATAACAACTATTTCTCTTTATTTGATTATAATTATTTTATCTAGAAGGTGCCCCCCGTCACAGCCCTTGGGAAGCTCCACGGGCCATCAAGAGGAGCACGAACCTGCAAATGCAAACCATGAAAGAATAACGTGGAAGAAGCAGACAAGAGAGGAAATAGGAAATTTGCTTCAGGAAAACAGACAAAAAAGAATCCCTATTAATAGACGGGGATATGAAGAAGGTTTCTCAGTAGCCTCAGAGCCGTGTGGAGGCACAGGTTGGGATGGGAGCTTTGGGCAGCAGAGATGCAGCTGCAGGGCCGCAGCCACAGCCCAGCCCGGCTCGGCTCATTTGCGCTCCCCGGAACAGTTGCGGCACCGCTTCCCGTCCTTCACTGCACCAAAGCACCCAAGGAAACGGCTTTAAAAGCGTAGAATTAAAGTCTGCAGGTTTCTGTTTGTTTGTTGGGAGGAGCTCCAGCTGGGAGAGGATTTTATCCTGTCCTTCCCAGGCCGCCAGTGCCCTGGCAGGCACCGGGAGCGGCTCCTCTCGGTGCTGCGCTCTTTGCTCGCACCGGGACAGGGTCCTGGCCGCAGTGAGGGCTCCTCCCGGCTCCCGGCCAGCTGCCCAGGCCACTCTGGGTGGAAACAGAACACGGAACGCTGCAGCAAGTCCCCCAAATTCCCCGTGCTGGGTTTGGTCTGCCACCGCCCCCGCGTTTTCACAGCATCACCGCTCCATCCCTTCCCTCGCGGCGCCTCTGCCGCACGGCGAAGCTTTTCCTTCTGCCCACTCCTCCAAAATGTTTGTGGGGAAAGGGAGAAGGGAAACAACAACCGCCGGAGCAGACAGCGCGTCTATTCCGGGCGCGGAGCTGGGGGGGGAGCGGTGACTCAGCCGCGGCAGCGCTGCCACCCGCAGCCTCTCCCGGCCCGCTGTCCCGTGGGAAGGAGCTGTTATCTCTGCTGATAAGGCCCGCGCTGTGCGACACGGTGTTTGATTCCAGCACTTGCCCCCTGCCACACTTGACAGGCTGTGTTGAGATCAAGCGTTTCATCCTGGAGGAAAAGCCGTCCCGGCGCGGCGGTGCCGACGGGCGCATTCCCGCATTCCCAGCGCGGTTTGCTCTGTCTGAGCAGCCTCGCCGGCAGAGCCGCGCTTCTCACTTGGAACAGGAATTTCCAATTCCTTCTTGTGCCTTTCCCTGCCGGAACGAAGCTCCCCCAGGTCCCTGGAAGGGTTTTTTCTGCAAGCACCGAGGCGCGCTGTTGAAGGGAAGGTCGGAGCGGGTGCGAGGCAGAGCCTGCAGAGAGGAGCGGCTCCTCACCCTCCGAGGGCAGCTGGAATCAAAGCAAACCTGGCGCTCGTCTGAGACAGCTGCTGACCATGACCCTGCCCCGCTCCCTCCTGCACAACAAGGACACACCGCTCGCTTCAGCAGAAACGGAACTCTTTTTTTCCTTCTTCATTATTTTTTTCTTCTTCTTCTTCTTTTTTTTTTTTTTCCCCTTAATGAGAACAGATCAGAAAATAGGAGGAGGAAAGATGTGAAATCGCCTCGTGTAATTGCCATTCACCAGCAGCCTCCTTGCAGGGTGTGCCTGTGGGTAAGCTCCGGTGCCCTCGCTCCCTGTCAGCACAGAGCGGCTGCAGAGCACACTCCTCACCCAGCCCCGGCCAGATCCTGAGGAATCCTGAGTGGAAAAGAGCCCCTGCAGCCGCTGGTGCATCCCCTGGGCTTGCGGCTCCTTGCTGGGGCCATGCGGGAGTGAGAAACCACCGTCCCGACTAAAGGGAAAGAGGAGAACCTGCAGTGCGAGCTGGGGGATCACCGGACTGTCCAGCTCCCGCCGGGGAAGCAGCCTCGGGGAAGGGACAGGGAGGTGCCCTTGGTGCCCAGGAAGTGTGGGGAGCATCCCCCGTGGGTGCCTCCAGCCCGGGCCGGGTCACGGCTGCGGTGGCAGGAGCCGCCTGCCCTCCCCGGGTCCCTCCTCTCCCTCGGGACAGCTGGGGATGGGACGGGTGGGATTTGGGCTGGCACTGCCCCGAGATCAGCCCTGGACACCCCTCCTTGTTCATCTTCTCTCAGTGCACAAAGAGAGGCAGAGAACAGAGAGGAGAAAGCAAAGCTTGTCCTCATTCCATGGAATCATTCCCACTCCCAGCTCCCAGGTCTGAACCAAACTGAACCACAGGAACTCCAGCAGGAGCTGGGATTGCAGCACATCCCTCTCTACACTTGCCTAGGCAAACCCCAGGTTTCTCCATCCTACAGCACTAATTATGGGATCCCACAAACTGGAATAAATCTCTCCTGGTATTTAAAGTGATTTAAAATGCTCTCCTGGTAGAAAAAATAAATTTGCTTTTTGCCATTTAAGAGCTTTAAATCCTGAACACACTGAGTGAGGGAGGCTGAACTAAAACCACCTGCTGACCTTCAAAAGGAGTTTTCATTGTGACAGTCCTCAGAGACAGGAGCTGTAAAAATCACTTCCATCCATTCTTGCTGATTTACTGCACAGCAATGCAGAAAGCAGCCACATAAATTACTCTTGTATCAAGTTTTTCCAAAATCTCCTGTCCTATTAGAACAGTTAAGAGTGTGCCAGATACAATTTAAACTCCATTAAACTTATTAAAAATATTTAAATCAATCCAATATTGACCAAGAAGTGTTTTATATTTTTCGGTCCCCAGGGATAAATTGTTCTGGATGGATATGACAGGAAATCTCAGGTTTTGGTTGCTGTTTTCCGTGTCACTTGAAATGTCACAGAGTGGGAAAGCAGCACGGAGGTGCTGCAGCACTGCAGGGTGGGAGCGCTGGGAAGCTGGGATGGATTTCTGCTGCTTGGGAATACTGCAGCCTCACAGAATCATCGTGGGATCATGGAATGTCCTGAACTGCAGGGACACACCGGGATCATTGATCCAGCCCCTGGCCCTGCTCAGACCCCCCAACAATCCCACCCTGGGCATCCCTGGGTGTCCAAACGCAGAATTGGGGCCGTGCCCATTCCCTGGGGAGCTGTTCCCGTGCTGATCCCACCCTCTGGGGACAGAACCTTTCCCTGATCTCCAGCCTGAGCCTGCCCTGGCCCAGCCCCAGCCCTTCCCTGGGTGCTGTCCCTGTCCCAGGGAGCAGAGACCAAACGTTCATTTGGGTTTTCTTCAACATGCAACAGCTCTGGGATGTGTGGGACCTTGGGGGATCTGTCCTTGGGCAGGACAAGACGGGGCACAGAGCCCCGCCGGCCTCATCCTGCCCTCCAGCAGCCCCAGCTGAGCCCAGGGGCTGCCCCAGAGCCCTGGCACTGCCCCAGCACAGCCCTGGCACTGCCCCACTGATGCCTGGTCAGTGTGAGCTGGAGCAGAGGCCGGACAAAACGAGAGGAATAAAGCAGGGATTGATGGCAAGGCCTTCCAAGGGCACAGCCTGGCAATGCCAGAGCCCGGCTGCAGCCCTGCCAGGATGGGCCTCGAGATGGGCACAGAAAAGGGGCCTGGGCACGGGGTTTCACACTTGGAGAAGTTCTGCTCCCTTTGCATCTTGAGCTTCACTGCCCAATTCAGAACTTGCAATGATGGAGTTCCATCCTCCTTGCTCGGCCTCCTCTTTTGGACGTTGTTGGTGCTTTTGGGTTTCCTGAGGTTGGGAAGGATTGTCCTGGAATGTTGGGCTGGAGAGAATTGTTGTGTCTGAGTGCCCTGTGAGGAGAGCTCAGTGACACTGAATATGGAGCTGAGAGCTGCACACTGAAGCAGGACAGGAAAAAACTTAAGGCATCATTTCCCCCCTTTAGAGGCTTGACAAGGCCTCTGCCTTGTCAAGTCTCTGTTCTAAATGTCTACTAATAATAGGTATTTAATAACAGGTACATATTTAATAATAATAAACAACTAACAATAATAAACATCTAAAAGAATAAACATCTAATAGTAAATAAATACTTAAAAATAAACAAACATCTAATAATAGTAGGCATCACCACAGCCCTGTCAGTGCCCCAGAGCTCTGGCACTGCCCCAGCTCAGCCCCAGCAGCACTGGAGAACTCTCCAGTTTACCCAGTTTTCCCCCTTCGTCCTTTGTTTGCTGAGCCCACCTCTCACCCCCTGCTTGTCAGGTACAGGAGCAGCAAATCAGAGCTGGACACTGAGAGCAGACAAGCACAGAGACAGAGCCCAGGGCACGTTCCTGGGGAAGGGCAGAGCTGTGGGCTCAGCTCGCTGGCACAGAACCCGGGCGCTCGGGGGCAGAGCTGGCAGAAGGCTCCAGCAGGGAGCAGGGATGGGGCAGGGACACTGGGACATCCCTCATGGTCTCCCATGGCTTCCCCACAGCATCTCAAGGAAATGCAGCCTGTGCTGTGCGAGACACGGCAAGAAGAGACTCCTTGGAAAGTAACTGCTGGCTGCTTTTGGTCCTTATGGAGGTGCTGGATATGATGGAGCCTGGCTGCCTTGGGGATACATTTTTCACTTCCTTTCCAGCTGGACCTCGTGTGACACAAAGCAGCAAAGAGCAGCTGGCCCAGCAAAACGAGAATTGGGCTGAAAGACGAGGAGGCTTCTCCTCATGAGGGGAATTCTGAGATGTGACAGCCACGAGCGTGAGGGGCTCCAGTGGCCGTGGGCAGCACGGGTCGAGCAGAGAAATCAGTGACCATCAGGGCCCATAAAAGTGCACAGAGCTTTCTATGGATCCCAACTGCCTGGTGTTACGTGTTCATCCGAATTCTGGGGGCATACAAGGTCTCTGTAATCGATTCGGCCACAGCGATTATTGAAATTAGTTCTGCTGTGCTTCCTGGAAAGCAAAAGGCTTGGAAAAGAAATGTTCACAACAAAGCCAGGGGGAAATGTCCTGACATCCCAGAGTGTGTGCCCTGGATGCGGCGACGGAGCTGGGGAGGCACCCAGGGATGGGTCTGGAGAGTCTGGAGGGCAGCCACACCTGGGCCAGGAGGGAAATCCCTGTGCCACACAGAATTTGTCCTCATTCCAGCAAAATTCTCATGAGCTGAGGCCACGGGAGTGGGAATGGGAATGGGAAGGGGAATGGGAATGGGAATGGGAGTGGGGATGGGAATGGAAATGGGAATGGGAATGGGGATGGGAATGGGAATGGGAATGCGAGTGGGAATGGGAACAGGAATGGGAACGGGAATGGGAGTGGGAATGGGAGTGGGAATGGGAATGGAAATGGGAATGGGAATGGAAATGGGAATGGGAATGGGAATGGGGATGGGAATGGGGATGGGAATGGGAATGGGAATGGGAATGGGGATGGGGATGGGAATGGGAATGGGAATGGGGATGGGAATGGGAATGGGAATGGGAGTGGGAACGGGAATGGGGATGGGAATGGGAATGGGAATGGG